>JAGFPH010007390.1:27257-39481 GCA_018207615.1 Philaenus spumarius | reverse complement strand
ATTTATAAACGTACAATTAATCTTTTCAAACTATTAAATACTGTTGGAAAGAGCACTATTAGAAGAACACCTTATTGTTAATTTAAAAAATAATTGCATACAAACAAAATATATCTGGTAAAGTTGAGACACAAGGTACACATCTCTCAATAATGCATGTGTATTAATTTTGTATAGCTGGCAACACAAATTAAAAACAAATTATATACACTTCGAATATATTTGATTCTTACACTCATGCTTCATATGAATTTAAATAAGATGTTTACCTAAATTCACATCCAATGACATTTTCAATAAAGTTTTAATAATCTCATTAAGCTCATTTCTATCAGAATTGAAACCAGTTTCGACCAAAAGGAAGTCGTTAATAACATATATAATATAAAAAATACATTAAATATTGTTGTTAAAATAGAACCACCGAGACCAAACTACACTTTAATACCACAATGCAAAAAGTGTCAAGGATTTAATCACACACAAGGATACTGTTAAAAGGAACCAAGATGTGTTAAATGCGCTGTAAAACACACGAACATCAGCCTGTATATTAAATAGAAGTAGTACTCCAAAATATGTAATCTGTAATGGCTCGCATCCTGCAAACTATAAAGGGTGTGCTGTGGCTAAAGAATTACAAAAGAGAAGAAATGCTGTGATAAGTAATAAAACTCAAGTGCGAAAGTTTAACACTGCGGATAAAAATTCAAATAATGTGCCAAAAAAACTAGAAGTACCGGTAACTAGTAATACACAAGACCCTGGATCAAAAACCTATGCACAAATCGTACATATTGATATCACTGGGAAAACAAGTATAGGCTATTCTAGGTATATTAGATAGGCTAGATCAGACATGGGCAAACGTTTTTAAGGGGAGGGCCGGATAAAATAAAAACATATCTAGGCGGTCCGAAAAAGAAAATTGAACAAAACACATTTTTATGAGTGATAAAATTTGTTTTTGATATTTACATGACACACAACTTTTATTATAAATATGTTACAGTGGTAAAAAACTTAGAAAAAGTTAAAACATGGATTATTCTTTAGAAGAGTAAACTGGAAGATGAAACTGTGACTGAGCTTCTAAAAGTTATTCATAATCTGGTAGAAACTTGGATGAGCTGACTCGTAGGAGTGAAGATAAATGGTGGTCAGTCAATCGGGTTCTAACGCTGTTTTTGCAAAGCTACATAGTAGAAAACGCCTGATCACAGATGTAGGAAGGCGCAAACATAGTCATTATCTTCTGAGCGTGAGATTTAAGGTTTGGAAAACTTGATTTTGTCAGGGATTTGTAGAAAAAAACGTTGAGAAAATTGGATTCAAGATCCAATCATCCATTTAGCCACTATTCATCCAAGAAGGGAGGCTCCGCCCAACGTCTTTAAAGCTAGACGGGTTCACTGATTCACTGACATAAACTATGAGGAACTTCCCGTAACGGTACCCCCCTCGAACTCTCAGAAGAATTGCTAAAAGTTAACATTTTTAATTTTGAAAGCACCTTTTGGGCGGGAAAGATTTTTTAAATTTTTAATTTTCCCACTTTGATCGCGTTTTGTAAGAAAACGGTAAGAGATAGCAAAAAATGTTAAACACAAAAGGTGTAGAAAAATTAATTTCGAATTAACGATTTTCCATCAGATTTAAGATCAAATCATCGGTTTAGCCGTTATTCACCCGAGAAGGAGTTTCGGCACACAATCCTTCAAATTTCCCATGTTAATCTTATGGAGATAATGTTTAATGAGTTTGAGTCAGCTGCCAAATAAAACAGCTGATTTATGCTCGGTCACCTATGTACAAACGAGCTAAAGATTAACGAGATTCTTTAGAGAATTTTCCAACTGCGAGCGAAGTGAAGCAACCATCTGAGGCAGAAGGCGGAGGCGGGGTTGGGACGCGAAGCAAGTTAAGAATATAACTGAAAAAAACCCAGAAACAATGTTGAACTGCTGTTGAACGTGCACAACGAGTTAGTCAGAATATGGAAAACAATTTTAAACAGAAATCAAACCTGATATGAAATGTAGAAAGAAAATAACGAACCAGAATATAAACAGTAAACAGTACTTTGTGAACAGAAAAAAAGAACTTTAATAACTATTTTGTAAATTAATAGAAAGACATTTTTGCAATAATTCTTTGAAATGTTTTCCTACTTACAGGGAAAACAAACTGAAGTAGTAAATAAAAAAAGAGTTACCGTACCTAGTTATTTATATGGTATTATTCAAACTGATGTTGATTAATTGGAAACAAACTAATAATAAATAAAGCACTAGCAAAAAATTTGGTTCACGTATGGTAGTAATGACGATTCAGCTAGTGTAAGAATAGTAGAAGATATTAATAACAGAGAGTAACAAATTGAAATAAATCACGAGAGCAAGTCGACGTAAGTGACTGTACGTATTGAAGCAGAACAGCTATGATTTAATTGTATCTGAGCTCTGTTTCAGTGACCTTTGAAATGGATCAGTCAGCCCAACTATTTGAACGCTTGTCAGATGGAATATCCTCACCTCTACCCACCCCTCCAGAACACTCCTTACTTCTCATTCATATACGTTTGCATGAAAACACTTGTATTGATAACCAGCATACCAATTACAGCTTTTGGAGCACTACGTTTTAATGACATCACTATGGTGCTTTCGTCATAGAGTTACAAACACAGCCTAAACTGTTATGGGAAAAAATAACCCTATAGACTCGACCTGTTATTATTTGATGTAATATTATTAGAAAGGCGTACAAATATTGAAAACGGGTTTGCTTATAAAAAGGTATATTTCTGCAAACCAATAAGTATAAAAAGAACTCCAATCTAGTTTAAGGATTGTTATTCGTATTAGCAGAGAAGTGCTGTGGTTGGTCGTCATCTTGTTTTTTTCTGTCTGATGTTTCTGCATGTTTTAATGCGATTAGTGCTTTAAGTGTTTTAAAGTGAGACTAAACAAACATTATTTCGGAAAAAATAGCTTTACAAACTTATAAGAATCTACCAAAGGAAAGGCAACCAATGTGATGTTAGTATTATTCACCATATTTTCTGAGGAGGACCATGGTTGACCGCCATCTTGATTTGTTGTGTTTGTTTTAAGTTTCTTGTTTTGTCCACTCTTAGCCGACCGAAAAGTCATTGTTTTGATAAAATTCATATGTATTTAGTTTCTAGCCAGTAAAAAATGACTGGGTGTAATTTCAGCTTTGTATACCTTGTTTTTTCTTATAAACAATACAAAATGTGATTTCTAATTTGTTTTAATTTTTATTCAGTTTAAAAGCAATTTTTTTCAAAATCCCGTCTTATACAAATGAGGGACCATCATACCAATTTTGAAGTTAATCCATTTGACGTTTTTTAGAAACAGCGATGAGTGAGTGATATTTGGCTAATATAAATCTATATATTATTTATTTGAAACTACATAGTATTATATAGTCACAATTATTTTCAATCGCACATTTTATCTGAAATTTTGTCCTACATTTTGTGAGCATAGTATTATTAAAATTTTAACTTTTCGTCGGAAGCATATGAAGGAAATGTAGTGCTCTAAAGTTGTACATTTCTAAATATAAGCTACTACTTCTATTAAAATTCATGTGGTTAAGGTGATAAATTACCTGACTAATCACAAAATAAAGTTAAGTGATAAATCTTGTTTTCTTCTGTTGAGATGTCGTGGCATAAATATAAGTTTTAAGCAAGTCAATATATCAGAGTTAAATTTATGTTTACAGTCAAATATAAGCAATAGTTAATTAGGCGAAAAACCTGGGTGGTTATCATTGCCCAATAGTTAATTGATAACGATATCTGAATTTTACAATGTAATCGTAAATACCATTTTTAAATAAGTAGTTTTAGCCTGAAACTTGCACTTAGTTAAATTATACTAGGTGTACAAATTTAAAATTATAGTTTTGAAATACATAACATTCTATGCTGTTGATTTAATTCGTTGATGACTAAGGGTTTTATTTCAAAATGAAGTTTGTACAAGTATTTGTAATTGATCATTTCTTGAAATGCACATCAAGTGCTAATTTTGTCTACATCAAGGACGAAATGGTTCAAACCTTATTATTAAAACGTTTACGTTCCTAAATTACAGCAGTATTATATTACACTTACTTAATACATGACTTTAAAGAACTGATTGAAAATTTGACTTTGTAATAATTATAAATTAGAATTTTTAATCTATGAACCACTGTAAAATATTCTGCATTAAAAATTAAAAAAATTAAAAGAGGGATAAGGCCCTGTGACCAGAATTGCACCAGCCCCACCTTTGTGAGGGCCATGGTGCGATGTATTAACACTATATAAGTGTTATACATAAAGTTTATAGATTGGAACAAACAACTCGTATGGCAAATTAATCAGCAAAGCCATTGCCCTTAACTGGAACCCTACTAATTCGTACCAAAAGAAGTAAAATATGATTATCATATCTTTCCAAAAAAAAAGTTAGATGTTTTTTGAAAAATTTCACATTAAAAACCAGGTCGATAGTAAAACAAACCATTTTAGTTTATGTATTTTTATTTACTTTAAAAACAAAATGTTTTCAAACATTGCCAATAAACTTTATTGAAATTTACAGGTATCATATTACGTTGTAATAAGTAGTAAGTTGTTTAAGGCTTACCCCAACTTCATTCCGGTCTACATAAAAGAATTGCTTAACTGAAACTTTTTGCCCTGGTCTCGGCTCGTATACAGGGTGAGTTTCTACTGACACCATTAACTTCGCCAGTGTGCTCTACTCACTAAATGGAATAAAAAAGTTCATATGGACCCATGTCCATTCTCAACAGTTTGGCTGTAGTCGCGTATTTTGTGTTTTTTTCCAAAATCATGCTATTTTGCCTCACTATTTGTTTGATAAAAATAAAACTAATCAACGTAGAGAATTGCAATTAAAACCATTAGAACAAGAATTAAATTTGCTATACAACCAAGGTTTTTTGTAATGATTTGTCAACAATAATGCTTTTAAAAATTGGAAATAAAATAAGAAGTTGGGTAAGTAAATGTTTTATTTTACATTTCAAGACCCTTTTTTATAACTTAAATAAAACGTAAGGCTATATCAAATGAAATTAAAAACTTTCTCATTTAATAACCTTTAAAATTATATACAAATGTTATGTTATACGATTAGGTATGGCAGTAAAAACTCTAAGAAACTGGAATAAAACACGTTTTACTGATTTGGTTCCGCGACGGCTTTCAGCCACATTACCGGAGCAAAAGCCGTACACAAAATGCATATCAATATATTCTAAATTTGTAAAAGGATCCATATCACAAAATGAATATCTTACAACACAAATGCCTAGTTCAGTTTGACGTTCAAATTAAATGAAGACTCAATTAATTATTACAACAATGTAGTATTAACAGCTGATTTAGACTGGGTGATAAATTATAATACCATTATAACAGCTGATTTCAACCAATACCAAGTTACAGCTGATTACGTAAAACAAATAAGTAAATTATTTCAGTACATTTATTTGTTAAAACCAAATCAGTAAAACGGGTTTTATCTCAGTTTCTTAAGAGTTTTTACTGTCATACCTAATCGTAAAACTTAACATGTGTACATCATTTTATAGGTTATTAAATGAGAAACTTTTTAATTTCATTTGATATGTCCTTACGTTTCATTTAAGTAGTAAAAAAGGGTCTTGAAATGTAACCTAAAACATTTACTTACCCAACTTCTTATTTTATTTCCAATTTTGAAAGGCATTATTGTTGACAAATCATTACAAAAAACCTTGGTTTTATAGCAAATTTAATTCTTGTTCAAATGGTTTTAATTGCAATTGTGTACGTTGATTAGTTTTATTTTTATCAAACAAATAGTGAGGCAAAATAGCATGATTTTGAAAAAACACAAAATACGTGACTACAGCCAAACGGTTGAGAATCAGACATGAGTCCATATGAACTTTTTTATTCCATTTAGTGAGTAGAACACACTGGCGAAGTTAATGGTGTCAGTAGAAACTCACCCTGATAGGTAGGGACTTTTAACCTAAATAGAGTCCTTTTTAGAAGGGCTCTAAAATTATTTAATAAGTTTAAAAATTATACCAGTATGAATAGTCTCAGTTTTGGTGCACTAGGTATTGAATGTCTATTTGAAACCTTTTAACTCATGATAACATTTAGGCCTGATACTGTTAGCAACATTTACAATAAAAGTACGATTTTTGACGCCATTGAAGAGATTTGAAATGTACAAGTTGTCCAGTAATAAATTCAAGATCAACTAAATATGTAATGCAGTGATTATCAATAGCCATATATTGTTTATGCTCCACTTTTTCTGGACTATAATTTGTTATACAAGTTTAATGTATGACCCATAAATTAGTCTTATAACTTTTCAAGTGAAAATTAATGTCGTATCACATATCAGTAATTAACGCGATTAATTTTCCGATCATTATTTTTTAGGTTTATGTAGTTTAGCTACATATTTCCTTATCTACTTCCTGATTTTTATTAAAATGTATACAAGGTATACTGTGCAGCAATTTTCATGTATAATAATAATAAACATAATATAAAACACCTGAGACACATACTTGTAGGAAAAGGCTACCTATCTTTCAATTAGTCTGTAATTATATTTTCTATGGTAAATAATGTTTTTGGATTATAGCAACCTTAAAAGTTTTGATTTTTAGTATGGCATAATAATTGTTTGTTTTATCTGAAGGAAAATGTAGAGAGTCAATATAGTGAGGTTACTAATATTAAACATCTCAAATAAAAGAGTTATAACCCTAAACTAAGAGTACAATACCATGGAAAGAAGAAACTATAATCTGATATAGTGAGTGTAGAAAAAAAAACTTTATTCAAATTTCGGATTAGACTTTAAAAATAAAAAGCTTAAACAACATGAGTCATAACGTTAAACGTAAGTTAAAGTAAAAGCTTCATAGAAAGACTAAGTTAACCTACACAACGAGCTGTAGAGTTGTCTGCCACTTCCAGAGTTAACTTCAGGTAAATATCAGAAAATAAGAGTGTAACATTATGTAAATACTGATATAGGCTGTAATTGAAGATTTGTTTACTGTGCCGTTTCCTCTCGGTGACTACAATGACTATCATTAACACCAAT
The DNA here is from genome assembly GCA_018207615.1 of Philaenus spumarius. Lineage (NCBI taxonomy): Eukaryota > Metazoa > Arthropoda > Insecta > Hemiptera > Aphrophoridae > Philaenus > Philaenus spumarius. Next base: position 32,309 of record JAGFPH010007390.1, on the reverse strand, counting down.
TAATTACAAAGTTTAATTAATCTGGAGCTTAAATAAATTTAATAAATAATATTGTATGGTATGTTTTTTGTCGGATACAGTAGTTTATATTGTGTTCCATTTTCATACAAATAATTTATATAATATTTAGCATTAAAATATTTAATTTCTTTTTCTCTGTATTGTACGAGTCTATTAACATAAAGTGTTACTTCTGTTTTAATACTTACAACAAACAAACTCATTTATTCAGTGAATAAGAACAAAGAATCGGATCTTAACTGTAATAAGAGACGCTGAGCATTAACTTGTGTAAGTAGTAATTTCCTTTTATCGTTCTAATGTTCATTTCATTATTTTGCTTTTGGGTTTCTAATTTTCATAAATCTGGGTTTCTCTCAAATGATTAACTTTAAATGGTTCAGAGACATTTACATAGATTGCCTGAGAATTGAAAAAGAAAAGTAACATTTGGTAAAATGTCATTAGTTTAAAAGTTATTCAAAATATAATATGGAATTTTTGATGTTAGAATGTATGTCTATACAGACATTACATTGTCAATCGAAAATAAAAGATATGTTTTGTTAAACAAATAAATGTAGTACGATATATGGCATTAGATAACAACATAATCTGCATTTACTAATTAGCAAATCTAATTAATATAAAATGTAATCTGATTGTATTGGGTCTTCGAAAAAGAATTTCCGTATTAAATAAATTACTAATTGAAGTAGGGTTGACAAAATTTGTCTTAAAAAGAAAGTTTAAAACTATTTCTAAATCTGTTATTAATTAATGGGTAGAAAATTAAAGGTCGACAGCATTCTGAGATAAAATTTTTCTCTTAATCATGCAACGGAAAATTCAGGGAGTGCTTTTGTTTGCTGAATGTAAATAAATTGTAAGCGTTAATCAAATTTTTTAACAAACTCATGGTTGTTGTGATACTCCGATGGTCTAATCAATTTCGAAATACATTAAAGATACCAAAAAAACATTCACCAAGACGGATAAGAACATCAGACGAAAATGTTTGTCTTATGGCAGAAGTAGAAAAATCTCTTGAGCGTAGAAATATTTTAAGTTGTTATAGAAAAATCAGTAACTTTATTCATCATTGCTGCCATCAATACTGCATGATCTATCGTACAATGCAATAGTTTTTCCTGCCAAGCCACTAATGTATATATACACTAGCTGACACGTATGGCGTTGTCCGTGGTGATTGGTATTTTCAGTCTTTTTAACGTAATTTTATTCTTTTTAAGTGTTTAGTCAGTGAGTGGTATTTGGCTTTTATATATATAGATCTTAAATAATAAAAGCACTATTGTCATAATAATAAAAGATCTGAAATTAAGATTTTAGTAACTTTGATCCCACCAAACCCCTCCTAAAATTTCGAAATTTTTCATACCCTTTCTTAGTGAGCACCTATGGCCCTAGAGGAAGCCACATACCAAATTTAATTTCAATCCGTTCGGTAGTTTTTGAGAAATCGTGATGAGTGGGTCAGTGAGTGAGTGAGTGAGTGAGTAGTATTTCGCTTATATATATATATAGATATATATTTCTTTAGGTATATAACCATATTTTCAACTCTCATCTTCATTTTAACCATAAACTCGTCCCAATTATTTTAACACTTCTTATAATCTAGATTTTGTCTAAAGATTTGTATCTTTCTTGATTACCTTGTTTTATACGAATTTGTTTTGAGACAAGTTATTAAAATATTTTATTGTTATACATAACACAATTGTATAGTACATTGTATTTTATACGATAAGATTATATTATATTTAAATATTTTCAAAGAAATTAAGAGACAAGTTTATGTGTGAAACATTCGGAGTAAAATAAAAAGAAGGATCAGAAATATTGGGAACAAATGAGATATTGTTTCAGTTATTTTGGTATTTAAAATGCCTCTTTAAAATGCCTCAAAGTGTAGCTAAAATTACTACGGAATTCTTTTAGATAATGACAAGACTTTCACCTGCAAAGCATAAATCACTAAGATTTAATCTACAAAGGAAGTTACGATTTCACAAGGCTTCTCGTTCAAAGGATATTGACATCGCTAGATATTAGTTGAAAATGAAATTTAGAAATTACTAAGCATTCAAATTCCCAAAAAAATATTTCATAAAATTTTTAAGAAAGTGAGGTATTTACCTCCGCATCAAAATTGGAAAATGCTGGGTTTCCATATAGAAAGGTTTAATAATGTACTTAGTTATTATTTGAATCCAATATGAGGATTTATATGTCTACGATGTCATCTCGTATGATGTTCTTTTGATTATCTTAAATAAATGCTATTGGTTGTTGAACTGCACCTGTTTTTGCTCCAGTAAGTATAGTATACTGTATACAAATTTTTCAAATAAAAAGTATTGTGCTTTTAGGTTGAGATGTTAGTACGATTAGTAACTTTATGTATGTAGATCTTATATCAATATGCTTGGAGCTTAACCTAAAGCTACATAATACAAAATACATAATACAACCATAAAGGGGCCAATGTTTATTTAGGATAAAGTTTGGTTACAGATTATAAAATGGTATTTTGGATTGTACTGTTTAAATTCCTCTTTTTCAATTGTATTTCTTTAAATAATTTACAACGTGTAGTAATCAAATCAGTTACTATCAAAGCAAAACAGTATACTAGACGTAAGTAAAATTATAATATGCTGTATTCAATTTTGGATCTGTTATTGGTATTAAATGGCTAAAGAAACCCCGTCCGCAGATTAATGCATGTTATTAAAAGGTAATGAATGAACATTTTTGAGAAATTTAAAGGTTAACTGATGAAGAACTGGCTAATGTACTTCAGACCTGTCTTTAGAGGAAAAGACCAACGGTGAATTCATCGAAGTTAGATTAATTGAATTGTAATACATAAATTTAGATTTTTAATCAACACCTGTGACACAAAATATTATGTTTATCAATTGAATCTCTGCTGCCAATAAACTATATTGGTATAACAATCACACCTTTATATTAATATATTTTTTTAAACTATAAAGCGTTCAATAAAATTTAATTATATCTAGCTAATAGTAAATAGTTTTCAAGTCTTAATTTAGAACACATTTCCGTTTCTATACTAAATACTAAAGTCCGTTAACATTATCAACACAACTGAACTTAAATAATAATTTGTTATTTTTTTCTAGAAATGTATTATTTTCCAATACTATGTTTAATATATATATATACTAGCTGACCCGTACGGCGTTGCCCGTGGTGGTTGGTATTTTCAGTCTTTTTAACGTAATTGTATTATTTTTAAGTGTTCAGTCAGTGAGTAGTATTTTCTTTTATATATATAGATCTTAAATAATAAAAGCACTATTGTCATAATTTAATAAAAGATCTGAAATTATGATTTTATTAACTTTGATCCCCCCAAACCCCATCTAAAATTTCGTAATTTTTCATACCCTTTCTTAGTGAGCACCTATGGCCCTAGAGGAAGCTACATACCAAATTTCATTCCAATCCGTTCGGTAGTTTTGAAGAAATCGTGATTTAATAACTTTGATCCCTCCCCCAAACCCCCCTAAAATTTCGAATTTATTATTTTCAAACCCTTTCTTAGTGAGCGCCTATGGCCCTAGAGGAAGCTACATACCAAATTTCATTCCAATCTGTTCGGTAATTTTGGAGAAATCGTGGTTTAGTCATTTTTACACCCCAAACCCCCATAAAATTTCCAATTTTTTAAAACCCTTTTTTAGTGAACACTTATGGCCCTAGAGGAAGCTACATACCAAATTTAATTCCAATCCGTTCGGTAGTTTTGAAGAAATCGTGATTTAATAACTTTGATCCCCCCAAACCCCCCTAAAATGTCGAATTTTTTCAAACCCTTTCTTATTGAGCACCTATGGCCCTAGAGGAAACTACATACCAAATTTCATTCCAATCTATTCGGTAGTTTTGAAGAAGTCGTTTTTTAATAACTTTGATCCCCCCAAACCCCCCCTAAATTTTCGAATTTTTTCAAACCCTTTCTTAGTGAGCATCTATGTCCCTAGCGGAAGCTACATACCAAATTTCATTCAAATCCATTCGGTAGTTTTGAAGAAGTCATTTTTTAATAACTTTGATCCCCCCAAACCCCCCTAAAATTTCGAATTTTTTCAAACCCTTTCTTAGTGAGCACCTATGGCCCTAGAGGAAGCTATATACCAAATTTCATTCCAATCCATTCGGTAGTTTTTGAGAAATCGTGATGAGTGAGTCAGTGAGTCAGTGGGTTTTTGGCTTTTATATATATAGATCTATATATATATAAATCAGATTTGATCCAAATTTATTTTTTTACATATCTACTACTACATCTCAACATTTAAAACAAACTCATGGGAATAGCATGAAAAAAAAGACAATTACATAATCTTGAAATAGTTTTTTGTTAAATTAGTCAGTTTCATAGAGTCACTGTATTATTGCGAGGGGATTTGAAGAACAGAAATTTTCTTGAGCAGCCTTTCTGAATGTTCAACAGGCTTTTGATAATGTATGACAGGAAAGGCTTGTTTTCAAACTTAGATATATTTTGCCGGGGAGCTATTGCCGTCTGCTTCAGTCATACCTTACAGACAGGAAATTTAGAGTAGTGACCGAAGTGTCTGAATCTGCTCTGTACTCAATACAAGTATAAGTTAGGAAAGATAATTTACTAGGACCTATTCTTTACCTGTTATACATAGCGGATATCCCAACATCAAATTAAACATTAATAGTTACATTTGCTGATGGTACTGTGATATTGGCTCTAAATAAATCACAAGCTGAAGCTACAGAAAGTCTAAAGTCAGCATTGAGTCAAATAACGCAGTGGAAAATCAAAGTCAACTATATAAAATCTACTCAAGTGACTTTTTCATTACTTCACAAGCTTTGTGCAATTAATTACAAATGATGTACTTAGATAAAAAGGGGTGGACCTTAGTAACAAGGTGTGTACCTTAATAAAAAGGGGTGTACCTTAATAACAAGTGGTGTACCTTAGTAGCAATGGGTGTAGATCAGTAACAAGGGATG
>JAGFPH010007390.1:6831-27247 GCA_018207615.1 Philaenus spumarius | reverse complement strand
CACGTCTAGAGCTTGAGTGCTTAAAGTGCAAGTTCTGTTACAGAAAGGGAACATTAAAAGCACGTGTTTCAGCCATTGTAACAATACTTCATCTTCACTTTAAACTTGAACCTATACTTAGACAAATTGCGTTTATTTTAAAACACTTAAAACTGCAAAGGACTCTGAAGTGGATCAATTACTAAAAAATACCAAGAAATATGTTTTTACTTAAACCCAACTAATGTTCTGAAATAAATTAATAGATGGTTATGATAGTTAACAATTATTAGATTAGCAATAAACGCACGTGTTTAAATATAACTAAAACCATATGTTAAAACACCAACTAAGAGAAGCAGTCAGTTTATATGACTTAAATAATTTGGGCTGTGTATAGATCTATTTTGAACTAAATTATATACTGAATTGAGATCAGCATGGATTGCATTGATTGCTATTAGACGGTGCAGGTCGGGGATAATTGAATGAATTGAATGTTCTTCATAGGAACTATCAATGAGGTGTGCCGAAGTTCAGGATTGCCTTTTCCCCTCTAAGTTACTCTGTTTGATTCCCCAAATCTCTTATTTTACGAAGTTAATAAGTATTGAGAAATCAAACTTCACAGGCTTATGCAATCATTACTCGACCATAACACAATAACAATATTTATGTCCCGATACCTATTCCAAGCTCTATTATACACGATGAAATAAAAGTATCGTAATCGACGTGTATCTCAACTGCTATTCCGCATAAACATTCTTGTGATCCATAACGTTAAATGTAGCTGGGCTATGAGATGAGATGTACGTAATAATGATTTTTTTAAATTATTATTACTAAGCGTATTCGTTATTTAATAGGCGATAAGATTGAGCACCTATTATTAATGAAAACTGTTTAAACTTCAAACCTATATTTGAATTATTAACATTTTCTTCTAATTTGAATGACAGAGTGGTTGAGTGTATTGTTTTGATAATTAAAAAATCAGCGTATACTATAGTATCAAAATAAAATTCTGAGTTTAAAATAAAAATCCTTTAAATTTACAGCAAACTATCGAAATTCTTTGTCTCAATATTTGAGCCAATCTGTAGGCGTTAGACTTTAAAACTTTTTATAGCATATTAATAGTAATTAATAGTAATTATTGAATCATACTGTTTCAAATCGTCAATATCTGCATGTTTTATTTATTTTTTTTAATAGTGTGTTTTGATAACCCCAAATAAATATGCAAACCAAAGGTGAAAAGTCAAGTGAGCTCACTGTGGAAATGTTCTCAGAATTTAAAAATCACGTAATGTAGGATACATTATAGTAAGGTGTTCCATCTTACTGAACCATACTTAATGGAAATTTGGTCTCGGAATATGTTAATTATATAAATAACCTATCTATGTTTCATCTTCAACAAAAATATGTTTAACAATTATTATTTCCTGGCGACTTGAAGACAATATAATTGTCTAGTTATTACTTATAAATTACAAAACTATATTGTTAAAGAAAATAACCTCCTTGCGAACATCATCTTCGTTAACTTCCGTTATTATTTTTACAATTACAAAATAAATATGCAACGTATGCTTTATTATAACTTACTGTATCAGCAATAATTTTACATCACTTTAATTTCTAAATTATACCTTTCTCCAAATTGTTTCAAAAAATATTTTCTGTACATTTTTCTTGATTAAATAGATTCAGTAAAACTAAAGGTGAAGCAGAAAGAGCTTTGGTGGAATGAGAATATATGGGGTGATAAAAGTTAATGTTCCAAAAACAAGAGAAAAGAAGGAAGGCTGTATATATTTGTTACATTAGCAACATTCATGTGAGTAGTCCGTCTCCTTTAAACAGATTTGGTTGTATAACAAAAATATAATATTTCCGTGTTTTGGACATACGTGAAATTCTATCTCTGTTAAATATTTAGAACATATTATAAATTGTATATTTTTGATTTTGTATAATAACTTTCAATTTATTAGTTGATATTTTATTCTTATACTTAATAAATTAAAATTGATATTGCTACATGCAATATTATTTTTCCTTTACATATTTCGTCTATAAATTAACAGCATGGACTATTACATTACTAAGCGTCTAGAAGAAGCCCGCCACTATATTTTTATGGGTCTTTTTTAGAAATCAGTATATAAAGACAGGTCTTTTTTTTAAATACTGTGACTCAAGGCTCTAAGTTAGAACTTCAGGCTATTTTTTTATGCTTGCATAGTCTTTAGTAACAGTATGTTTGCCTGCATCCAAGCATATACAGTGGTGGTGAAAAGTCCCGGAACAAATTAATATTTTTTTAACCGTTACAGATGGAACTATATAACTAGGTACACTGTTACGCGGCATACAACACTATTTTACCACAATTTCGATGAGCCGCTACCACTTCGGAGTGACGGCCCACAAGGAGTCAGAAGAAAGTCTTAAATGAGAGCGTGGGTTGAGTTGTACATCAAATTAAAGGTCTAACTTAGTAGAATACAATGCCGCAAATCCGACTTCAAAAGGTTTAGCCAAACAAAATGGCAGCGTTTTAAAGTTTATGAAAGTTACTATGGCGTTGAGTGTTAAAGATAGCTGGAAAATGTTTACTCGGTACAGGTTTCAAAACAGACGCCCAGACATCAGTGTTGGAGCTATAAAGCTATTTTGAGAGTTTTACTTTATCCTTAACCTCTAATGGGGGACGGCCCACAACGAGTCGGAAGAAAACCTCTAACGAGAGCATAGGTTGAGTTGTACATCAAATTAAAGGTCTAACATAGTAGAATACAATGCCGCAAATCCGAATTCAAACGGACTTTTTGAATGGCTGCTATTTCCGGCTCGGTTGTCCGTTTGAAGTCGGATCTGTCGTTTAAGTAGTAAAATACGAATGTAAAAGATAACCGTTTGGTGGCGTGTCAGTAGTGACGATTCAAATATTCATTCGTGGGCAGTTGAATAATGGTATTTATGAATTGTTATACTCCTTTTGGAATGGTTTTTGAATAATTAACTGTAACTAATTCAATAAAACTAAACTATTATCTATAATGTCATACTAAAAATAGCCTACGTAACATAGTAGAATTTAATTTTTACTAAAAGCAAATAACTCTGTGTTTATTTGTCAGTAAAAAAATAACGTATTTTAAAACACATTACTGTAATCACTTGTCTTAACATTTAATGTGAAATTGTATAAGCCAGAAAAGTATAGTCTACAAGTAAATACGCATGTAGCCTATTTATAATTACATCTGAAATATTACATTTTTTTTGGAGGATTTGTATATCCTATTCGCGTTTGTTTACATACTTTAAAAGAATGTAAGTACAAATCACAGTTGTGTAATACTACTTTCATTTATATCTTAATTTTTTTAAATGATAGTATATTTATTTCAAGCCCTTGATCTGTTCCACAATAGTAAATTGTATAACAGATAACAGATATAACAGATTATCATATAACAGATATGATAGATAATTACAACGTCTCGTCTTCCTTACAATTAAGATGCAATTCAAGAGATTTGGGTAATTTGACACGTAGCGTAGGTTCAAAACTTATCTTTAGATAACAATAATTCTTGATTTACCAGCTTTGATAATTACAAACATTAAATGAAGGTTTGTAATGTGAATTACGAAATCTTCTTGTATACCGTAAATTCAATTATGTAAAATACAATTAACCAATAATAATAATAAAAGTTTGTAATCTAAGACAAAATTTAAGTAAATTTCGAAAACTAAAATTATTATAGACGTATAAAGTATATTTGTATAACATATTTAAGGGTAAGACTTGAGAATGTATGTTTTGCGCATATACAATACAGGAATAAATATAATGATTAATGTTTCCCTTAGGTTAAGAGGGTGGTTTGCTGAAGGTGGTGGTTTAAATTGTGCCACTTTAAAAAAAAAGAATTTACAAACGTTAATAATACATTATTCTATTTAGGTCAAAAACTTCCTGGAAACATTTCTTTCTTTCTTACATATGCAGCAGGTTATGAATGCTTTATGGTTAGTTTTATTTTCAAATTGTATTGAGAAATGTTTTAACTGGGAAGAAATTTGCTTATTGCTGTAGATCAGATTTGTATATACAGTACTTTAAATTGCTATTGATGACTTCATTTAACTACAATCAAAAATGACCTACTATTTAACTATTTTACTACCAACAAACATATATAATTATTGTTAAAAAATATAGAAACGTATTTTATTACGTAATGTTTTTTCTGCATCATTTTAATTATGAAATTTAACTGGGATAATTCAATGTGATTGAATACCACTTTTATATTATTAATGCGAAAAGAAATATTTCAGAAATAACTATAACAATTAAATCTGCTTTTTTATATTTATTTTTGTTACACAAATAACAAACAATTACAGTAAATGCTAAATTTACAGGAGTCAAAAGTAATACCAGTAGTTGTTATGATTATTATTTATCATTTTTGTTATAAATTTGGTAGTCTGTTTACTTTGATTAATATCATTGCTTGTCGTATAATTTTAATAAAATTTCAACGATCTTTCTCAATAATGTTAAAATATTTAATTAATAACACAAATTTACATTTTCAACCGGTTTACTTTTGAATAACTATAGGCCTTTGTTTATTTTACTTTTTTTAAGAGTAGATTTAAAATATAAAATAAAATAAACATGTACTCAGGTCGTTGAAGCAAAACTATCATTATTTAGACAGAGCTATGCGATACAAGACATGTTTACTAGGGTCGTCATATTGAATGAAACAACAACAAAACCAGGCGAGTCAACAACATATGCCGTGTGTGCCATCGCAATAAGTAATGCATATATTCGTTGCAATGGAATTGTTTGGTTAATTATATTTAAACAACGTATTCAAATACTTTCTACAATATTGAAACAGTTGAAACAGCTTTGTGATAATATTATTTTGTAAATGTTACTGTTATCAGCTCAATAACATTACATTCAGTTTCACATAATACAGAAAGTGTGTATACCATACCAATAATTAGTTTGACACATTGACGATACAAAAGTACAAGTCATACATTACATTGACGATTTGAAACAATAATGACAAGGATTAATTTTGTTTATAAATATATTGACCTTATCTTTACTTATAATTCAGTTTCATAAGATATATTGTGGTTATGTCATTAGTGTATCTAATTCCAAAGATAACGTAAAGTTTATTACCTTGGGTCCTACACATGAAAACCATGAGTGTTTATGTAAGTTAGTTGGAGAAAAATATAATTTAAAGAAATGTATGGCCTTTTAATGGTTCTGTGTGCTCCTTTAAAAACCCCAAAAACTGTCTCTTTCAAATGTAATGTAATAGTACATATATTTATCAAGAAACATATAAACAAATCAAACTTTTCTAATTATGTTATATATATATACATATCATTGACTTTTTTTACAACGAATATTAGAAAGTAAATATTTACAAAATTTGAGGCACATCAAAAATTGGAAATATATGCTATACTTACACTCAATGCTTTAATTCAACATTTTATGTACATAATAAATGTTTACCAACAAAATTCGCCAATATAAGATTTTTAATACAAAATGTGTGATTCATATCAGAATAATCAAAGTGAACATTCTTCATCCTAACCTTGACAGCTTTCGTATTATGATTCCTTTATTCCTTGGGAAATTCTATACTGTACTTTCATCACGTCCAATAAATAAATGAAATAACCACGTTTAGAAACCATAAAACCCATTCTTAAAACTCCTCGCAATACTTTTGATTTTATAGATTTGGGATGGATATTATGTTGTATACTAGTAAGCCCCTGTGAAAAATCACAGGCTGAGTAATTAGATACACATCAGAAATACATCATTAAAAAAAAAAAAAAATTTAAAAGCATCATGAAGGTATACTTATCTAGGCCTACCTAAACTATGCTGACGGGGATTTTTAACTCGGTAAATTTGTACAATAATAAGGATTATAAAACTGCAGGCCTATTTGTTAAACATTATTATTTACATACGTTTTTATATATTTAAAGAAAGATAAAAATAATATCTTTCAATTGCTTTTTATTTCATATTGATAGATCAAATGATTTAGAAGTTATAAATATTATAATGAAGAAATTAATAATCGAATAATCATGTTTTTATGTTATACGGAGATGTACGAATGTTTCTGAAACCAAACGAACAGGTATAAACAGGTATCTTTTTTAAATTTGTATAAACACCCTAAAAGATATTATTAGGTATATTATTATGGACCTTAAAATATTGATGATAAAAGGTTGTATTTATATACTGTTTATAAACTCAAAGCAAATATTATAATGCATATTATAGCATAATATCTTAGTTCTATAACTCATATTTAAAACAAATCACATTCACAAGAAATTATAACGATTGAAGTTGTAAACATAACCCCAAACTATAATATACACTGGGTTTGTTTAAGAATTATAGATGACGGGTGAAATCAGCTGTTAAACGAATAGGTATCTCATTATAAGATTTGTGACTTATCGTCTTCAATATTCCTATTCGTCGCTAAACGACGGCCGTTTCGGCTATTCAGCCATTTTCAAGTTTATCAGGTTTCCCTTCGTCACTTACACAAACATTTACTCATAACTAACACAACGATTACATAATAAATAAATAAATAAAACACATTTACACGCCAGTATTGCTAAACTCGTGGTGAGCAACCACATACGACGCTGTCCCGGTACGCACTGATGGTATGTACAGTAACTTATTCGCTTGGAAATTAATATTGAAGACGGTAAGTCACAAATCTTATAATAAGTAATCAATATTCGGAATGGCGACTAACAATTATTGTTACAAGATATATCATCTTTAAATTTGTATAAACAAATATATTGATGATAAAAGGTTGTATTTATATATATATATTGATTATAACCTCAAACCAAATATTATAGCACACATTAGTTCTATAACTAATATTTAAAAAAAAATTAACTTCACCAGAAATTATAACGATTGATGTAATCATAACCCCAAACTATAATCTACACTGGGTTTACAGATGATGGGTGAAATCAGGTGTTATATCATATTATGTTACTCAAGTTATTATGTTATCAATTCGCTTTTATAGGAGTTGATTTTGATTCTTAAAGTGTACGCTTTATTTCATATTAATGCTGTTTTCTTTACTTCCTCTTCAATTATTAAGAATTTAAAATGTCAATATGTGTTGTCACTTACTGAGGAACTCAATTTCTTATTTCATAATGCATTTATTTAAGATACATTTTATGTACAGTATTACTTCTCATAGTTCACTTACAAACACATGTTCAAATAATATGAATTGTATAACGCAATGTATTTTCATTAAAGATTTAAAAAAATAATGTTATTTATCTTTACTATTTTATCTTACTTGTTTTCTTTATTAATCAAATGTACATGACATTTTCTGTTTAGACACAAACACATAATATATATCTTATTTTTTAAATTATTCTTTACACAAACATATATATTTTGTATAACATTTTTTACAAATAATAAAAGAGAATAGACTTATTCTTATTTCATAAGTAAACTTGAAACCAAAAGTAACACCAGGCGTATCTAAGAGCATCTTAAGTTGTAAATTTGACGTCATTTCAGTAACAAAGAAGACTTTTAGGATAAAGTTTTAAAGTGCCATGTAAAGATCTTTTGAAGTTTAAGTGCGACGCGACATCTTTAAATAAACATAATGCGAGAGGGAATTTTATACTATATTGGGATATATGATACCAATTTAGTTTAAAGTGCGTATCGGAACAAATATATATTTCTTTCTATATTTGTTTTTCTTGTATGAAAACTATTTTCAACTTTTTTTTCGACTGTTGTTAAATATTTTTTTTTTTTTTTAATAAAGTTGGACTTTTATATATGAATTAAAAATGTTGCTAAATTATAAAAAGTTTTATATTTACCTCTTTGCCTATATAGCAATCAATGTATGTAACTTACGGCCAGTTTCTCGTTACTCTAACGGCATCTTTAAACTGGAATTATATAGGCCCTACAAAATAGATGTAAACATGTATTGGTGATTAATCCTTATACATTTACATTTAATTATTTAAGAAGTATTAATAAAAATAACTAAAATATTTAATTACATGTTATAGTTTAAACATATCTTACATTATAAAGAAATTAATATAACAAATAAATTTCGTAATGACAGCTCGTTAAAATTAATGTATTTAATTTTTGGGAAAGGTGGAAATCCTACACTCATATTTTTGTATGTTTTGTTTGTAATTAATTGATTTACTTAACCTGAATTCGCCAATAATAACCTTAATAAAATTCTATCACTTGAATATTAATTACAATATTTAACAAAAAAATAGATATTAATCGAAGAATATTACACGTCAACTGATCCAGTATCTATTTTAGGTTTTCTTACCTTAGTTGTCGATCGCGATTTCGGTCAATTCGACCATCATTAAAAAACAAAAACAAAAAACACTAATACACAAAACACAACACTCAACACTATCACATACATAATTTTCACTCCGGTGGAGATCGTTACGAAATAATATTGTTCATAAATTATTATGTAGCGTTCGTAGACGTGCACGCCTGGCCATACGGAAGTAACTGAGTTGAAATGAGATTAGGTTCGTACTTCTTATCTCCGTTGGTTTAAGGTGGGGGGCCTATCAATTAGTGTGTCAAATAACATATTAGAATAGAAGTCAAGTTGGTCGTTTAGTAGAAATGGGGAATCATATTTTTTGGCTTTATAAATCTCGTATTCCTCTATGGCGTTCATGTAACGACCTTTTTTGCAAAAGTGCAATATTTCCATGTTAGCATTATAATTAGAGTATGTATGGTTATTATCTATAAGGTGTTTTGCATAACTGGATGACTTGTTATTGTATTTATTTGTAGGTAGGTGTTCTTTAAATCTTTTGCAAAAAGGTCGACCGGTTTGGCCTATATAATAACAAGGGCAGTCGCTACATTTGATTTTATAAATGCCTGTTTGTTGTTGGGTGTCACTGTTTTTTATGGTGTTGGTGTTCAGAATCCTTTCGATTTTGTTAACAGTTTTGTAAGTAACGATTATGTTATGTTTGGCCAATGCATTTTTTAGAGTATAGTTAATCCGGCTTCCGTATTCACATGATACATATTTCACTTTATTGTTGGTGTCTGGTGTGAGCTTGCGTGGATTGTTTGATTTGTGTTTGTGGGTTTCCTGTAAATTTTAAATTTTAGATGGCTTTCGGATCTTGTGATGGTGAGATCTAGGTAATTTAATTTGTGGTCGGTTTCGCACTCTGTGGTATATGATAAATTATGGTGCATCTGGTTCATGTATGTGCATAGTAGATCCAATTGTCGCCTGCTACCGTTAAATATAATGATTGTGTCATGTACGTATCTATGATAAGATATTATGTTATGCCTGTATGGGTTAGCTTCTACTAGTAGGAATGAATTTTCTATATAATTAAGGAAAATCTCAGACAATATGCCAGAGAGTGGTGAACCCATGGCTAATCCGTCATTTTGTAGATAGAAATCTTCATTGAATTCAATGAATCGCGATCGACAACTAAGGTAAGAAAACCTAAAATAGATACTGGATCAGTTGACGTGTAATATTCTTCAATTATATCACTGATTCGTGAGCTAAACAATGGATTCAAGATATTAATCAATGGAATTGTACTTATACTATGCTTTTATTAAAATTTGAAATATATATTTCGCATGGGTATTTTAAAAATGTGTAAGCTTACTTATAAAATGTTTCAGTTAATATAGTTTGTTTATTTAAATAAATCACAGTTTAAAGTTATACTTTTAGTGTTCAACCTAAGTTATAATGTTATAATGGGTTTATTCCGATGTGAATCATTATTACGTTCAGATTTAAACAATGTGAAAGAGATTCATATTAGTGTTTCTGATTTCCCAGCTGACTCTACGCTCCCTGTTTTAACCGTATTAAGTTGCCTTTCAGGTGCAATTGTTTAACAAAATGTAATACTAAAATCTAACATACTTTAACCACTGACTTAAAATAATAATTAAAGTTCAATACGTTAAAAAAGATGATAACTAAATAAGCGATATAAGATAATCTGCTTCCTCTCCTGACGTACATTTATATCATACATTCTCCCATACTTATGCCAAGTTGCTCTTAAAAATATCCGTTATTATGTTCCTGGTAAAAATCTGTTGATTTTTAAGTTTTTCACCAATTGAAAATCTTCGCATGACATTTCTCGTCATTGTTCACTTTTAAAAAATAATATATATATATGTTTTATAATTTATGTATTTGCATGCAAGTGTATTTAATTTAGGCCATCTGATATCCGGACTTGGATATTTCTCGAAAGTCACGTGCTGACGGGCAGACGTGCACTCAACACGATCAAGGTTGAATTCAATTCTGGATCTAGATGTAATTCCGAAAGTGTAATTGGAGGAGCTTAATATGGACATAGATTAGTTCTAAGCTTTTTCACATTTAGAGCATCAAATTCATATTTTAAATTATTTCTTTAATTTGTCTTACTTCAACAGATTTTTAAAAGTAGCCTACGAGATTTAACCCTTAGACCACTCTGACAAAAAGGTATAGTTTTACATAAGAATATCAACAACCACAACCTGTGCAATTAATTTATTTACCTTTTTAAGACCCAGTATAATTATTACATAAACATTTGCATCTCTGAAAAGTTATATTTTTCAAAACTTAGCACGGCCGACTGTTGCAGTACATATATATCGGGGTATGTGGGTACGGGTGTGCGGGGGGGTGGTGTGTGTGTGTGTGTGTGTGTGTATGTGGGGGGGGGGGTTGTGTAATAGAAGCGTTTAGTATGCGATTGATGACTGCTTAAATTAGTATCAAATTATTTCTTGTAATTTTTAAAGTTAAAATTTGTATTTTGTAAAAAAATAACAAAGAAATAAAACATATTTATTCAAAACTAGCCCCCCCCTGCCCCTGGACGCTTCGCGTCCCAACCCCGCCTCGGCCTTCGGCCTCAGATGGCTGCTTCGCTTCGCTCGCAGTTGGAAAATTCGCTAAAGAATCTCGTTAATCTTTGGCTCGTTTGTACATAGGTGACCGAGCATAAATCAGCTGTTTTATTTGGCAGCTGTCTCAAACTCATTAAACATTATCTCCATAATATTAACATGGGAAATTTAAACGATTGTTTGGCGGAGCTCCTTCTTAGGTTAATAGCGGCTAAATGGATGATTGGATCTTAAATCTGATGAAAAATCGTTGGTCTAAAATTAAATTTTCTACAACTTTTGTATTTAAAATTTTTTGCTATCTTGTACCGTTTTCTTACAAAACGCGCTCAAAGTAAAAAAATTAAAAAATTAAAAAAATCTAAAAAATCGTTCCCGCCCAAAAGGTGCTTCCAAAATTAAAAAATGTTGAATTCTGGCAATTTTCCCAAAAGTTTCTCGTCGAGAGCTTTAATTCAAGTATGAGGTCGAGGGGGGTACGATTACGGGAAGTGCCTAGTAATTAATGTCAGTGAATAAGTGAAACCGGCTAGCTTTAAAAACGTTGGACGGAGTTTCCCTTCTCGAATGAATAGTGGCTAAATGGATGATTGGATCTTAAATCTGATGAAAAATCGTTAGTCTAAAATTAAATTTTCTACAACTTTTGTATTTAAAATTTTTTGCTATCTTGTACCGTTTTCTTACAAAACGCGCTCAAAGTAAAACAATGAAAAAATTTAAAAAATCTAAAAAATCGTTCCCGCCCAAAAGGTGCTTCCAAAATTAAAAATTGTTAAATTCTGGTAATTTTCCCAAAAGTTTTTCGTCGAGAGCTTTAATTCAAGTATAAGGTTGAGGGGGGTCGGATTACGGGAAGTGCCTAATAATTAATGTCAGTGAATCAGTGAAACCGGCTAGCTTTAAGAACGTTGGGCGGAGCTTCCCTTATCGGATGAATAGTGGCTAAATGGATGATTGGATCTTAAATCTGATGAAAAATCGTTGGTCTGAAATTAAATTTTCTACAACTTTTGTATTTAAAATATTTTGCTATCTTTTACCGTTTTCTTACAAAACACGCTCAAAGTGGGAAAATGAAGAAATTCAAAAAATCTAAAAAATCGTTCCCGCACAAAAGGTGTTTCCAAAATTAAAAATTGTTAAATTCCGGTAATTTTCCCAAAAGTTTCTCGTCGAGAGCTTTAATTCAAGTATAAGGTTGAGGGGGGTCCGATTACGGGAAGTGCCAAATAATTAATGTCAATGAATCAGTGTTACCGTCTAGCTTTATATAAGTAGAAGTATAACAAACAAATATTTCAAAGTAAAATACTGCATGCTAATAAAAACCTATCTCATATTTCCAATTACTTGTAAGTACATTGTCAAATATAGATTTCGCGGTGAAACTCTGTTATTAAACAAACAGAAAGGGTGTTCCTTTATGTTATTATAAAAGCAGAGGGACTGTGAGTACATCATCAAATATGTGGTTTCCATCATCCCAATACCCTTATTGTGTATTACTAATGACGGTAACTTTTATTCTGAAATATACGTTACTACATACATCTAAAGTCAACTTCTAATACTTAAATATATATACCAGGAAATTGAATACGTTTTACTGATTCTAGTCTTCTTTTACATGAAGTGTGCGGTCACAGTTGTTTAGGTAAAACGAATTTATATCTATTAACTAGATTAATTGGAAAGTATTGAAATTTAGTTAAAGCGAGCAAAATTGCTTTGAATTCAGTGAACTAAAGCACACACTGAGCTTTTTTTTTTGTTGCATTGTCCATATCGTACTGGCTAGAGAGTATAAAAAGATATTTTTATCGCAGAGGATGTAAATTTTCAAGGCCACACTAACTCACTAATTCTCTTAATTATAAGCTCATAATCGCCTGAATGCGATCATCGTACTTAAATTAGTACAGTACCGAATTTTCTTACTACCACTCTTCTAGAACCAGACCACAATACAATTTAAGCTTTCCAAAATTTTCCTTCTCCGACCACCATAAAAGATCTTAAGAGATTCATAGGGGGAATTAATAATTACTATAATAAATTCGTTGATAATGACTCCCAAACCATACAACCACTTTTAAGGCTAACCTGCAAACAAATAAAATGTCTATGGAACTTAAACACATAGTTTCACAAACAATTACAATAAGCACACACATCAAGTCACATATTAAAAAAGGATCACGTGTCCGGTAGGCCTACTGTCTCGCACTGTACTAATCTGTTCTAGTTATATGTTATCTTGTTATCGGTTAAGGAATTGGAGGGGGGACCTAGTTGAAGTCTTCTTTGTCTGTTTCAGATATTACAGTGTCGAACAATACATTAGAATCAAAACCTAATTTCTCATTGAGTATCAGGTTAGGTGTGGTTTTAAACATTTTGTAAATTTCGTACTGTTCCAACGCATATAGTAATTTTCCTTTTTCACACCGATGGAGTATTTGTAAGTCTTTGCTGATTGTAGAATAGTTGTGGTTGTTATTGATGAGGTGCTCTGTGTATTTTGATTCTACTTTGTGTGGGCATTGTATTAGTCTGGCTGTCGTAATATGTTACATATTACATTTAATAAAGTAGTATCTATAATGAAACTCCTGTATTATTTTATCGAAAATTTGGTAGACTAAGAGTATAAGTGACCATGGAGTAGGATGGTCAAACATACTAAAAATGTGGTCGTTTCTTTATGGTATCGAAACCCTAGCACTAAATATATTAGTACTAAAACTTAGAAACTATAAACATTTTAAATTGATATTTAAAAAAGGAATTTTCTTAAGCTTTATAATTAGATTGCCCATAGTAAAGAATTTACTTCCGTCAAGACACGAACTTTAAATTAGTTATTGATCCACATCGGCGCCTTCGTGTCTAAATGTTTTCATTATTAAATTAATGTTCGTGGAGTTTGCAGGAGATTGGGCAATTATTCAACTTTATAGCTTCTTATCTTTTCTACAGACTTTATTTTATAACATCTTAATACAAGGTGTAAGAACTGATGAACCATGTGATAACATATTATTGCAGAAAATTAACTAAAGATCCTACATTTATATTTGTAGAAAAAACTCAAAAAAAATTTTATTCTCGTAGTAAAAATGTAAAAAAATAGTTACTTCCGGTCCAAAAACGTACTTCCTGTGGTTATATAAATTTAAATAAGGCAAAATATTTGCTTGTGTGAGATAAATTTTAAACTTACTATTAAATACAAGCAGAATGGACGTTGTGTTTATTATATTTCCAGGTTTATCTCTGAATCCAATTGTTGCAAACTTTAGTTAAAAATCTGTCTTGATTAAATATTAAAGTATATTTAGAAAAGTGTTTACTTATGCCTACTTTACTCTATATGTATCGCAATTAAATAATTAGTTTTAGAGTAATTTTATTGGTTATAACAGCTAGTTGAGTAATTTATACATCATCTAGTAATTCTTTTGTGATAAATTTAATTCAAGATTGGCTTATTTTCAAATTTACTGATTTGGAAGAATAGATTGAAATTAAAACTTTCAAATAAATAATCACTGAGTTATTATTTAAAATTTATTATTAACACTTTTTTATTAGTTCGGTTTCCGTCATGTCTGTCTGTCCGGGTGGAACTTTGCAATCGAGTTTAAACTAACTTCCCGATGAGCTAGAGACTTGAAATTTTAAATGTAGGTCAGAACTGGATGACAATACAATACTGAATCGGATTTCGGTTTCCGTCATGTCTGTCTGTCTGTCTGTCCGGGTGGAACTTTGCAATCGAGTTTAAGGGTCTGCTCCAGTAAACTAGAGAGCAACCGGAAACGCAACCGCTTCTCACTGTATCCCTATCTAAATAGTGCAATTTCTTGCAGCTGAACGCTTTGGCATTGCCTCATTTCAAACCTCATTGTATAAGTATATCTTATGTAATTGAATGTTGAAAAAAAACTAAATATTCTTTATAAAATTTCGGGTCCGGCTTGAAAATTATTTTTGATTATTAATTTTTTATTGTGTTAGGAAAAATTTCAAACTTTGTACTTACAAAATGTCAATTACATAACAAATCAAAAGCATTTAAAAAAATGTACATTGCAAGACGGATGCGTATTGTGACTGTGCTTAAAATGAGACCTTGCAAACAATTTTATGATAAAAAGTAAACGAAATAAATGGTTTGAAATTTAACATTGCTCTTGTGGGATACAAATCCAAGATGGCCGCCACTACAGCAGACCCTTAAGCTGCATATTGGGCAGTGAAGCCACTGGTGGCCATGACAGTTGGGGCTAGAAACGAAAAACCAGCGGCGAGCGACTAGAAAGTTAGTCTGAACGCTTAATAAATACACCGCATTTTAAAACTCTTAGGCACATCCAAAAATTTAGAAATTTTAGATTAATATAGAGTAATGTTGGAAGATGATGATAATACCATTTTTTTAATTTACATAGGTCTCATATTAAATAAATAAATTTACATTTTCAATGTCCTTTAAATTGAAGTAAATGTCTTTAAAAAGTTGACCTATGAGGAAGTTTTTTATTTTTAGGGTACGTGAATTTCGTCAGCGAAAAACTTTTAGATAAAGAGTTAAATTTATTTTTTTAATTCAAACTTTTTTCAATCAGCGCTTTGTTCAGGAAGTTAGGTTGAATACTGGCAAATTATAGTATGTTGGCAGCTCAAATCCACGCACGGCGCCGACACAACAAAGCGGCCGGTGGATACGGCGGACATGCACATTGTCTTCCATTCCTGATTATTAATAATCTTTAGTGCCTTTGAATGTTATTTACAGTTTTTTAAGAATACTAATATTATTTACTACGTCAAAAAAAGTCATGAAAATGTATTTTAACTTATTAACAGCACCTAAAATAGTCACCCAATAAATAAACAAAGAAAGCTTGACACTGCATATCACTTGTATAATAAAAGTTAACCGTTATATTATTATTTGGTAGGTAGCACTAAACTCTCATTTTCTCTGAAATATATTTATACATATTTAAAACTTTTTTATCTGACGAATATTTTGTTGAAACTTAGTTTCTAATTTACATTTGGAATGTTGAAATGTTCATTGTATGAATTTAAAAAAAAGTTAACTTTCAAATAACAATAATTAACTTACAAATAACAATTAACTTACAATTAACTTTGTAAATTTAAGAAAAAATTGAATATTATTGATCATTTTATTGGTTGAAGGTTTTAAGATTAAAACGTGGCATCAGGATTAAAAATAGTTTATTTTACAATCAAACTGAATAAATATCTAAACAATGTGACATCAATTGTCCTTAACGTAACATATTTTTTTTTTTTAAATATGACAACTACAATGAATTTTCAGTCTGTCCACTGAAACGCCATATAAAGGAAAACACCAATTAATTGTTTATAATCAGTTATCTTATATTCTGTGAAAAATAAACATTTAAATAATATTAAAACAAAAACAAAAATTGTAATACGCTCGCCAGTAGGGTGACTCATGCCGCGCTGCCGCCATGACAGTTGGGGCAAGCGCTTACAGGTGGCTTCCCCGGCCGGCTTCTCTATGTCTATTCTGTGCTCGCTGGTAGTAACTATAGGCTAGCGCACACAGCAGCAGATGGACGTTTGCAGATGTTTTATCTCCTATGCTGGTCTTCAGTATACTGTTAGATGGCGTCAAATGATGTTGCACTCTTACCTTTCACTGAGATTAAACAATGGGTTTTAAATGAATTTGGAAGTATAAACCAAAATGAATTTATCGGGTAATTTGTCTAATCAAAAACCAAACCACTCAAAACACTAAATAACATGGGCGTACACAGAATGTATATATGAAAACGCGTAAGAAGCTAACTACGGAAACACACTACACAAAATAAAAAATGTTTAAGAAAGCTCGCGATGATTTTTAAACAATTGTAATGAACAATAATTTCATTTGACCTTAAGCTTAAATACCATCAGTTTTTTAAGCTGGGACAGAATTTCAGTTCGCTCGTTTACGTTGTAATACTCTCAGTCTTATTACAACGAGAATTTATATAGAATTTTCGTTCGTAAATTAGACTGTGTCGCTCTATTGTACACGTAAAAACGAATAAAAAAAGTATATTATAAAAAGTAACACAAGATACGAGGAAACATAACCCACTTGTTTTACACAAAGCGGACAGCTCCTTACAGGTAAACAAACCCTAGAGCCCCTAGCGGGGCTGTTGGCGCATGCCAACGCAGCGATTCCAAAACATAATATATGCATTCAGACGTATGCAGAAATATGCCGACGGATGAATTAAATTTCTGTGTGAGTTTGCATATTTAATACGCAGGGGAGCGATTTTTCTTCTGTCCGTCTGCTGATGTGTGCGTTAGCCTTAAGGGTTAATTGTATTGTTTTCAATCTAAAGTAAACAAACACATATAATACATAAAACACTATGATATCACTAATATTTTAAATTTATTTCCTAATAGTCAGTGATATTTATTTCATGTTTCACCTCTCGAAGGAATACAAGACCAAAGTTATATTAATTTATAAAATAATCCTTCATGGATTTAACTTTGAAATAAAATGGAATTAATTCCTTAGTGTGCCGTTATTAGAGTTCAGCGATCACAATATATTTTTTTTTGTAACAGGCGCTCGGCCTTATCGACTATACAACGTACTGCTTTTATCGACACTCTTCTTCATGTAGTTCCCCTTTCTCATGCTAAGCGGCGACTCCGTACAGAAACCGACAGTTAGAACGTCAAAGCCTTATCTGGGACCTGAACAGCTGTTTTATTTCTCGTGACCTTACTTCAGCCTCGTCATGCAAGCTATCTCGTAAAGTCGCCATTACTCTTAGACGCCACAATGTAATGTCGTTATTTTCCTATAAATAATTTAGTCGCGAGTTTAACGACCGTGCGTCAATAATTAACATGGTTTTGTTCTAAGTCCTTTTCTTCTAAATACCAGATGTGTGCAATTTTTTTTTTACTTTATCAAATGGAAATGTTTTTGCTGTCACCCATCTAACTTAGGCTTCGTAATAAACCTCATTTGTAAGTTGCTACTATGTGAATTTAAGCCTTCTATATTTTTGTAATTCATATTTCAAACTCTAAGGTATAACTTAAATTTGTGTAATTCTATTTTCCTCTTTAAAAACTTTCAGTACAGCCTAAATATTAAATTTTATGTAACTAGCCTATTTTTTCTACTAAAGCCTAGCTTAAACAATTTATATAATTCTGTACAAATTTAAAGCTGTGTAACCTATAACAATTAAGGCCCTTTAAAAAGAACTATAATTCAAATAATTATATCTCCGATATATTTTGATTTATAACCTAAGAACATTTTAAAGTTTACCATGTGGTCTACAGACATGTAGCAACAGTTAAAGTAACATGACAAGTTAACTTTGGTTAAGTCTTGTATTAACAGTTAACATCTTTATTTCAAAATACCTGCTTGTCAAATATTATCAAAGAATATTATAAAGGCAAACTTTTAACCTAAAAGCTTTTCACTATGCTTGGTTTTAAAGCCTACTTTGATTCTAAAAAGATGTTATTTTGTTTTAATGCAGTGTATCGCTGGTCCAAGAACCACTCATGTTCTACTCCTAATTGGAAGTACCACATATGTTCTGCTGTTAAAGCCAACTACCACAACATGTAAATTTAATAACTATTTTCTGCGACAGTGTTTTGTTTTAATTAGCTATGAACCAAAAATCCAATGTTTTCTAAAAATCTGCAGTGAACTTTATAAAAAAAAATTTGAATAGGCTGTGTACTTTTATGTTTTTTTGTAATTAATGAATAATTCTTAATATATGTCTTTTATTATTAATAAAGTTGGGAGGAGCAGCTATAGCAATTTTAGGACCTCAGCCCTCAAGGGGCTCTATTAGAAAATATATATATATTTTTTTTTACAGAGAGACGTCTCACAATTTCTTTATTTTTATTTATTTAGTTATACTTAGCTTTACAGTTGGCCAACGACATAAATGTTAATTATTAAACAAATCCATGGTACTAGATGTTATTTTGTTTGTATTTTGTCTAATTAAATTTGTATAAACCTTGTAATCATTTCTAATGGGGAGGGTTTTTGACTTTTATTTTGGGGGGGACTTTAAATTCAATTTAAATTATATATATGTTTTGTAATCCGACCTTTTTCTTTTTTTGTACTTTAAGGGCATATGATTAATTTTTCTTTTCATAATTAAGGGCACATAAATCTTTTTTTTATTGATTTTGGTTAATAAAACTAAATTGAACCTAGTTTTTTTGGTTTATTGACTTAACCTCAATGTATCTTATGAATTGTAAATGATCAGCTGAGACATTTCTACTGTTTGGTGATTTTTGACTTTAAAGGTAAGTTTTTTGAACATGTCCAATCTATGTGGCGCAGTATATCTTCCGTTTCTTTATTTCTTTTTTGCAAGATTGGTACATTAGTCATGTTAAAATAAGCAATAAAATTACAAAAAGTAATGAAATATGTATAGGTTTATAAAGCATTTTATAATAAATAAGATTTATAAAACTATAGAACCTGAAATGTTTATCATATATAATGCATGCAAGAAACTATAATATGTTTGAAATAGGCATTATCAAAATACATTATGTACTTTTTAGACAAATCGTGTAATAAACCTATACTGTGTCCTTAATGTCTAAGGTCTAATACTAATTAATGCAAAATTTATTCATACATTACAGGTATAGGCCTACTAATATTAGGTTTAGTAGTCATAACTTTTTTTTACACAAATTTGAACCGATACTGTAGGAATATAGGTAAAATTTATTTCTAATGAATATTCCTGAACACAACTCTCTGCAGAGACTAATTATAATTTATGAGTTATAACGGGTGAAATTATTTTCAGGTCATAGATAAAGGTTTTATATTGAATTCGTAAAATGTTTATTCTGTAGCTAAGGTAGTGTTACGAATTGATGGGGTGTGTGTTAAAAGATATATAGTAGTTATATTCAGTATTAGAGTTAGTATGTTTGGTGTAAAGATATTACTTTGCGTAAGACAGATGGAGGTAAACAAGGAATCATAATAAGGAAGGATGAGCTTGGCGGAAGTGTTTTTGAGTTGCACGGAAGAACAGTGTAGTTTGTCAACACGGAAGTTAGATGGGTTATATAAGCATAACCCTAATCTAGATTCGAGGCCAGTCTGTTAAAGTGTGGGGCCGGTAGCTAGGCCAGTGAGCTAAGGACGTTGGGCCGAGATTTGGCTAAGTGTTGTGATTGAGAAACTGAGGGTTGGAAGCTGGACAACACGAG
>JAGFPH010007389.1:54012-65922 GCA_018207615.1 Philaenus spumarius | reverse complement strand
AATACAATGGTAAAAAATAGATTACAATGGTTTCTTGAGAAGAATAATATATTACCAACTACACAATATGCTTACAGAAAAAACAAAGGTAGTTCTGACCTGTTGTTGCATTTCATTTTAGATATACAATTAGCTTTAACACATAATAAAACAATTGCAACTGCATCACTTGACATAAAAATCAAGTGCATATGACCATGTATCTATACCGGTACCAATTCTTATCATTAAAATGTTTAAATTAGGCATACCCACACGTTTTATAAAACACTGTCATAATTTTTTAAGCAACAGAAAATTAACATACTTTGTTGAAAATGAAATAATCAGTAGACATGTAACAACAGGCATTCCGCAAGGCAGTGTACTAAGCCCTTTACTATTCATAATATATACTATTGACATGTACAGGGGAAATTCCGCCCCAGATCAGCTGCCTTCAATATGCTGACGATATAATTATTTATTCCTCCCACAAAAATTCTGAAGTCATAAAAACAAATTTACAAACTGCTATAATAAACAACTTAAACGATACATTTAAAAAATTAGGTCTTGAACTAAACCCTCAAAAGACAAAAAATGCTAATTTTTAGCAGAAAAAGGTCAGTATTCGAAGTCTTTAAAAATCACCTTAGATGGAGCATCGATTCCCATCGTTGAGGCTCATAAAATACTAGGAGTAATTTTCGACGAAAAACTAAATTTCACTCAACATATAAACCACCTTACAATCAAATGTCAAAGAGATATCGATATCATCAGATCGCTCGCATGTGGAAGAAAAGGTGCTCATCCAGATTTTTTGTTACAAATATATAAATCACTGATAAGACCAAAGTTGGACTATTGTAGTTTCCTGTTTGATCAAATATCAAACACAAGACTCAAAAGTCTTGACCTTATACCTACAAAATCAAGCTCTAAGAACATCAATCGGTGCTTTTAAATCTACCCCAATTATCGCTTTGCACGCTGAAACATAATTTCTACTCTCAAAACCCGCAGATTCTTGCTGACGAGCAAACTGATTCCCAAAATTATCATGGATACTTCTCATCCAATAAATAGCAAACTTTCATAATTAGATTTACTAGTTACCCATCACAGATACTGGAAAAAAAGAAGCATCCAAGCTATATAGAAACTTATAACAGTCTTTTTCAATTAGATTTTATTAACAGACATTCTTCTTCTTCCGTAGATAAATCAACGGATTTCAATTTACCTCTAGTATTAACAGAGCTTAAATTAACTTGCAATGACAAGCTACCAAATATCGAAACACAAAAAAATCTACAAATCCCATAAATCTACAACAAGAGTTCTCACGGTTACTAAATACAACGTATACGAACTTCACAAAAATATTTACAGATGGATTAAAAAACCAATACGGTACTGGAGCTGCCTTTTTGTGCCCTTCATTAAATATAACAAAAAAATTCACACTCAACACGCATGCAAGTAGTTTCACTGCAGAATTATATGCAATTTACAAAGCAATAGCATTTTCAAATGACACTGTTCATAACAGTATAACGATATGTACAGATTCTAAGGCTTCTATACAACTTATTGAATCAAATAGATATACATTTTTTTTCAATGATATAATAGTTAAAATCTTCAAAGAAATTTCCAAACAAAACAAAGTTTTTGTATTGCAATGGGTTCCCAGTCATGTAGGAATCAAAGATAATGAAAGGCAAGGTCTCTAGAAAGGAAAGGTTACCTCATAGTCATGTAAACAAACTCAAACCCCTCGACCCGTTCCCTGTCCAG
This sequence comes from Philaenus spumarius, assembly GCA_018207615.1. NCBI lineage: Eukaryota > Metazoa > Arthropoda > Insecta > Hemiptera > Aphrophoridae > Philaenus > Philaenus spumarius. The sequence continues at coordinate 64,137 of JAGFPH010007389.1, read as the reverse complement.
TGACGTCATCTATATATATCTAATAGTATAAAAACACCGCGCTACCATGAAAGATGTATGTTTCGTCGTACAAATCACCTCATTTTTTTAAAAATAGATGTATTAAACTATTTTTGGGGTTGCAGTTTTTTTAAATGATACTTAAGTTACACATTTCAACATTTGTAATTGTAAGAATATATCTTAACCTTTTCAAAAACATTATGTTTATGTCATTAATTTGCAATTTACAATAATAACAAAAGTATAATCATACAAATTTTAATTTATATTTTTACTGAATAAAATTTAAAATAAAAAGCTATCTTGGTAATACATTTTAAATCATATAACAAAAAGCAGTCATTAAAATTGTATTTAATATTTTTTACAGAATAAAAAAGAAAAAAATGCAATCACGATAATACATTTTAATCTATATATATAAAAGCCAAAACCCACTGACTCACTCATCACGATTTCTCAAAAACTACCAAACAGATTTGAATGAAATTTGGTATGTAGCTTCCTCTAGGGCCATAGGTGCTCAGTAAGAAACGGTTTGAAAAAAATCGAAATTTTAGAGGGGGTTTGGGGGGATAAAAGTTATTAAAAAATGACTTCTTCAAAACTATTGAACGGATTGGAATGAAATTTGGTATGTTGCTTCCTCTAATGCCATAGGTGATCACCAAGAAAGGGTTTGAAAAAATTTGAAATTTTAGAGGGGGTTTGGGGGGATCAAAGTTATTAAAAAACGACTTCTTCAAAACTACCGAATGGATTGGAATGAAATTTGGTATGTAGCTTCCTCTAGGGCCATAGGTGTTCCCTAAGAAAGGGTTTGAAAAAATTCGAAATTTTAGGGGGGGTTTGGGGGGTTCAAAGTGATTAAAAAACGATTTCTTCAAAACTACCGAATGGATTGGAATGAAATTTGGTATGTAGCTTCCTCTAGGGCCATAAGTGTTCACTAAAAAAAGGTATTAAAAAATTGAAAATTTTAGGGGGGTTTGAGGGTTAAAAATTACTAAATAAAGGCTAAATTGAATACACCATTCTAAATAGGCCTACTTATACTTGTCTTTTTGTAAATAAATACTTATAACTAAGTGAATGAACCACAAGTATTTGTATTACTTGTATTTTAAATAAGTAATCTTTTTACTTACTATTAACATTTATTTTAAACTACAAAAATAAACTTATCCTCGTAATTACTTCTTTTTGTGTCGGTAAAGAACGTAATTACTTGTACTTGTAAGTAATTTTGTAAGAACTTGTAAGAAATATTTTTTGAATTGCTAAAATAAAATAAAATGAAATAAAATTCTATTGAACAAATCCCGATTACTAGGAATTGGTTACACACCAATTTGTATACATGTTTTGTTTTGGTAGCATAATTATTTTGATTGTTTTTGTAAACATTATTAATTTGTGAATAACCTAAAATAATTTTTAAATAACAAGCAAAAGATAAATATATCAGAATTAATAAAATAGCATTCTAAAATGTATCTCTCTATGATAGCCTACATATAAATTGTATGGAGTTTATTTAATTGGGTGGCAGTATTTTTATTGAATATGTAGGCCTATATTTAACATTCCTTGCATCAACTGTAAATAAAATATATTAGTATATTTGTTTGTTTTTTTTAACACGCTTTGTGTGGGAAGTTCATGGGGTTTAATAAGCTTCAAGTCACCAGGTGGGCATACTGAACAAAAAGTTATTTTCTACAATTTTAATGCAAAAGATAGCCTCAGAAACTACTTTTAAATCAAAATATTAAGACAAAAGAAAATTATAATAACATTTTATATGAGTAAGTGGTATTATATTATTTACTATTACAATAGAAACAAAAAATATCTAGGCCTACCTGTGAAATGATATATCAGTTCTTCCTTCTAGTTTTGCTTTTGCATAATAATATTTGCAAGTTGCAACAGCACAAATGGAACCACCTTTAGGTTTATTAATTGATTTTCTATCCATTGTAGGCCTAAATAATATATTTCTTCTACCTACACTTCTAAAACACTTTATATACACTAATTTAACGCGTATAAACTTAAACGACAGAGCTTTGATCACTGTCTAGGTATACTAACAACTACGTCACAACCCCCACTCCACTTTTTTTGATATTTTTCGAATGAGGTAACCTTTCCTTTCTAGAGACCTTGAATGAAAGGGTAGATGAGATCAGGGCTATAGAATACAGGGCTGTATTCTATAGCCCTGAGATGAGATGGCCTTCAAAGCGACCACAGATGGAGAAGCAATCTCTGACCTCGTTTTACCGACCACTGACCTAACATCGACCATCAAACACTTAAACGACAAAAAATTCTTGAATATCTATAACACTTCCCCTAAAGCAAAATGGTATAAAGCAATCAATCCCAAAATCTCAAACATACCGTGGTTTTGGAAAACAAAACTAAGTAGACATGAAATAAATCAATATAAATAGGTTACGTTTTGGACACGCCAATGTAAATGAAACTTTACATAAATTAAATCTGTATTTTACATCCCTATGCATTCAGTGCACTTTGGGTCAGTTCGAATCCCTCGAACATCTCATTTTGAACTGTCCTGCACATGAGATTTTCCGAAATGAATTATACTTAAAACTTAATGCCGAAAATTATAAACCTCCTTTCAAACTAGTAGAAATATTAAAACGAAATAACTTCAAAATAATACGCAAAATAATCAAATTCCTAACAAATATTAAAAAAATAATTTAATTCAAACAAAAATACATGTATGTTATTAAATTTTTTTAAATCCACTCATGGAATTCTTCATCCAGGGCCCAACTTTTTCTGGTTAGGTGCTATGCTTGACGGGTCTCAAGCGAGAAGATATTACCTACATTACCCTCCTTAAAATTCATTCATTTCAACATTTTAATTTTAAAATGTTTCCTTTTCAATTTTCCCACTTTATGGGACTAACTAAACATTTATACATTGACAATTTAAATATAGGAGTTTACATAATTGTTGTGTAAATAACAACCTACCCTCATAATATATCACAATTCCAATCATAAATCATTAATAGCTTTCCTTTTACAAACAGACACATCAAGTAAAAGACAAATAAAAGTGCTTTAGATAAAAGTATTGTGATTAAAATATACAATTATATTTTATGAGTTACATAAGGGGCCGCATTATATAACTCAGTGTCCAGCTGAATAGCAAAACAAGAAAAAAAAAATATGAAAAATAAGTTGGTAGCACTTGTTAGTTGTTACTTGTTAGGTTCATAGATTGTGATTGTACTCTCTTTGTTCTAAATTCATAAACTAAAAGTGATGAGAACAAAATGCTATTGTAACAAGTTTTGGTACTGTACTTTTAAGTAAACTTGTAAATTCTGTTTAAGTGTTTATAATACAATATAACACGATTTTAAAAGGGTTATATACCTTCAATATATAGAAAAAAAAGCGTTAGTTGCTTAACGGAAGTGTAAATTGGAGGGTTCTTGGACATTGCTCCATTGCTGCAAACAGGTAGAGTTGTTATTTCAAGGTAATTTTAGTTTTGGCTAAGGTACGTAAGGTTTACATTACTACACGTCTATAAATTGCATTAAAAATTGAAATAGCCTGAAGTTCTAACTTAGTCTCTAGTCACAATTCAATAGTACAATCTTAAGTGCAAAACAGCAGGACGTTAAAAAAAAAAAAATCAATAGTACCCTACAATGTGCTTAGGTTAGGTTAGCAGCACTACTCTGTACTCTGTTTCATAAAAAAGGTAGGTCTACATTTGAAAATTAAGTTTATGTAGTTGTGTTTATTTCTATTACCAAGGACCATTTGTTTAAAAATTTTTACTTGCAATCCCCCACATAGATATAGAAATAAGGTATGTAAGACTATAAATATGTTGTAGCCTAATTAATTTTCAAAATAATTCTGGCTGCCATAAATTCTTTGGTATAGGCTAATCAATTCACTAAAAGATTAACTTGTTCTAGGTACAGTACTGTCAACCTAAACTGAATTAAAGATGTTAAGTTAGTAAACATTTAATTTATTTATCTTGTAGACAATAGGACTACAATTGCATAAGATAGGTCACAAAATCTGAATAATAAAACAAAGAAATTTCACAGAACTCCAATTGTGTTGAAAACAAAACATATAGGCTACCAAATAAATAACTGCTATTCTAGAGTAACAGATTGTAAGTGCTAGGCCTACTCTATTCTCTTACAAAAAGTGAATTGTGATTTCTTTCTTGTTATTTGTTATTGTCCAAAAACTCCGAATTGCCGCTAACAGTGGTATGCTATGCCCTGCGACTAATAAAAGCTGAAAATTCAAAGTTGCGGATTCTAGGCTGTTCAGTAGCAATAACGGTTAGAGCTTTCGTTATATGTTATATGAGCCAGAACAGAGATTGCATTTCTATTATTGCTATACTAGGTTGTATATTGTGTTACAGTTGCCTATTAGGCCAGTCGGTAGGGGTCAATTTAGACCAAAAGTTCCAGTAATTTACAATACCGGTACGGCTGATTTTTTTTTTATAAGTACATTAAAGTATGTAGATTAACATAAAAAAAAGTTTACCAGTCTATCGATTTCCCGAAGTCAAAAAAAAAAAAATAGATTATAATTTTTTTTCGATTACCGGTATCCTTAATATTTCGAGCTGGGATGAAGATAGAGAAAAATAAAAAATACCAACGTGTAGGTGAGGTATTTTTCAACAAAAAAGGTCATATGTATTTATTTCGTCCGAGCAATGGTTTGTCTGGGAAAAATTTGATAATGCAGGTATGTATTTTGCAGCACGGGGGAAATCACTAAAAGGGGACATCTTATTCATATATTAAGCGTTGGCTCATTCTAAATTGACTGAATTTTAATGTATCGAATTGAAACTTGGTATAGGAGTTAAAATATATATTTTTAAAATTTATGCTGAGTCTCAGCTTGTTATCTTGAAAATTACCCGATCTAGGAGTCGATTTCGATTATCGATTTTAGGAGTACCGGATCCACGAACTAATTTCAATCTATTCCAGTTTCGTCAATTTTTGGAATAGCAACATCAAATTTGTTTTACAAGTTGGGTACACCAGTATAAATATTCTTAGGCCTAGTAAGTATGAACAATTTTTGTCATGCTATTTTTAAAAACGAGGCGCTTGAAAATAGTCTTCTGTTTTACCTATCTCGTTTTAACTATAACACCTTTGGATTCAACGACTCCATTTTCAACATTTTGGAACCAGGTCTGCAGAATATGTCCGAACGCCCGAACGAGGTTCGGGGGAAATTGGGACTGAGCTGGGGAAATTTTGGCCGGGGAAAAATCCACCAAAAATAAAGAAAATATAATTATTTTGGGGAAAAATAGATAAGAAATGAATGGGAACAAAGGTCAGCTTAATCGGTTTGTATGATACATATTCAAACACACCAACATACACAAACAAAGTGTGTTGTCTGCTCTCTGTTGCAAGTTGTAAGTCGGACAGGGTTCCTATTTAATTTTCACCGCACAAAATATCGTACGGTGGAGCCGCGATACGACATTAATCTTCACCGCACAAAATTGGTACGGCCTAGCCGCCGATACGATATTTTTGTGCCGGTTGATGAATGGCAGTTTCCTGATTCTTAAGGGCGTTCAAATACATTCGTTGGGTATAAAAAAATAATTATTATGATACCGGTATGCAAATTTTGATTAGTTGCATACAAATGATATTATTCAAGCGATTAGAATTAAATCATATTAAACCAAATTATACGATATTTAATGTATAGGTATTATTACCGATGTTTTTTTATTTTATTTTATCGAAATTCGAAATTAGTCTTTATCAGTAAAAATGCGTACAATGTGATGTGCGTACTCATTTATTACTTCGGCTTGCATTAAAATGCCGAAGTATTGAAATGATGCGATGTTTTTTTCCTGTACACACGGTATAAGCACTCACAGACGTCGGTCGTAGAAAACTTCTGTTGGTACCAAAATCTTCGTAATTTTATTGCGGAGAGTTGAAAAGCTTTTGAGCTTTCTAGCATGAGGCGTAGCGCGTCAGGGTCACATTTTTGGGTCAACATTTTGAAAATATTGGGTCAAAATTATGAAAATACAGTGTGGGGCTAGATCGTTTTATATGTTTTTGGGTACAAAACAACGATTTTGCGAGTTAAAAAGTCGTAGCATGTTGGAGTCACGTTTTTGGATCAACATTTTGAAAATTCAGTGTGGAGTATCGTTTTATATGTTTTTGTGTACGGGAAACCCAATTTTTGACATTTAAAAAGTCGTAACGCGTCGGGATCACGTTTTTGCATCAACATTTTGAAAATTCAGTGTGGGGTATCGTTTTATATGTTTTTGGGTAGGACGGGAAAACCGATGTTGACAGTTAGAAAGTCGTAGCGCGTCGGGGTCTCGTTTTTGGTTCAACATTTTGAAAATACAGTGTGGAGTAACGTTTTATATGTTTTTCGGTACGGGAAAACCGTTTTGACAGTTAAAAAGTCGTAGCGCATCGGGATCTTGTTTTTGGATCAACATTTTGAAAATTCAGTATGGTGGATTATTTTATATATGTTTTTGGGTACGAGAAAACCGATTTTGACAGTTAAAAAGTCGTAGCGCATCGGGATCGCGTTTTTGGATCAACATTTTGAAAATTCAGTATGGTGTATCCTTTTGTATGTTATTGGGTACGGAAACCCAATTTTTGACATTTAAAAGTCGTAGCGCGTCGGGATCACGTTTTTTAATCAAAATTCAGTATGGGGTATTATTTTATATGTTTTTGGGTACGGGAAAACCGATGTTGACAGTTAAAAAGTCGTAACGTGTCGGGATCACTTATTTTTTAACTAAATGTAACAAATGAAAAATAATTGTTAAGTTTCATTTTCTTTCAATTCGTGTGATCTGTCCGGACGATTTTCAGTAGTGACTGTGATTCAGTAGGTAGGTAATTCGGTAATTGAATTGGAACTAATTAAATATAACATTTAACTTTGTTTTTACCACTTAAGTATTAGGCCCGTGTTACACCGTAAAATATTTTATAAAATATGTAAAATATTTAAAAGATTTGAAAAGTGATTCTCTTTTATAAAACATTTTGGACTTGTACTAAAAGGTAAAAATGTATCTAACATTTTATAAAAGATAAAATGCCAACCTCTTAAATTTTATAAAAGAAATATATTATAAAAGATGGCCCATTACATTATCAAAAATCTTTGTCAAAGAACTTTTATAAAACATATTTTATAAAATATTTTACAGTGTAATACGGGCCTTAGGACTACTTTTAAACATAATAAAATAGCAATAATCAAGTTGTATTTTTTTGTTTTAAACCTTTTGGGACCATATGAAGATATTTCACTGTAGATATTTAATTTCACCGTAGTTAATTACTGTAAGTAAAAATAATGCTTTTATTATTTTTTTGAAGATTTATATTTTATAATGGATATAATACAAATTATTAAAACATAAGGTCAATAAATATGTTGAAATAGATAAACAAACTGTGTTAATGTCTGGCGCATCTGTAGCGAATACCGATCAATTTTGGGGAAATTTTTAGTGAAAAAAAGTGTGTTCTGGGGAAATTTTGTGTGCTAAAACACTTTCTGCACCCCTGTTTTGAACATATCGATTTAAAAATTGGTACATAAGTTAAAAACACAATTGTTTTTTGCTATACTTATTTTAAAAGCTATATGGTATTAAAAAAAATTGACTAATCTGCAGCCGATTAACTATAGCGTTTTGATTAAAAATCTAAAAAGGTCTAAAATTATACTTTTTTAAGTTACTTGTGCTTTGAAAAGTAAATAATAAAAAAGGTTTATACGCCTTGATCTTGTTTGAATCTATATATTTAACTTGTAAAAAAACTTTCATGTTGATATTTTAAAAAGTTTCTAAACTGGAGCTGTTTAAAATGAATTGGTGGTTGCGGTACTCCTAAAATCGATAATCGAAATCGACTCTTAGATCGGGTCATTTTCAAGATAACAAGCTGAGACTCAGCATAAATGTTTAAAATATATATTTTAACTCCTACGTCAAGTTTCAATTCGATATATTAAAATTAGGCCAATTTATAGAATGAGCCAAAGCTTAATATATATGAATAAGAAGTCCCCTTTTAGTGATTTCCCCTGCTGCAAAATACATACAGTACCTGCATTATAGAACTTTTTCCAGACAAACCATTGCTCGGAGGAAATAAATACATATGACCTTTTTTGTTGAACAATACCTCCCCTACACGGTGGTATTTTTTATTTTTCTCTATCTTCATCCCAGCTCGAAATATTAAGGATAATCGAAAAAAAATGATAATCAATTTTTTTTTTCGACTTTGGGAAATCGATAGACTGGTAAACTTTTTTTTATGTTAATCTACATCTTACTTTAATGTACTTGTAAAAAAAATCAGCCGTATTGCAAATTACTGGTAGTTATAACCTATACCAACTGGGCTATATATGTGCTTAACGCTTTTTGTTGTTTCAAATTTATAATTTTTACTTTTTTATTTCTATTTAGGCCTATGCAGTAGTAGGCCTAGCCCTTGTTTGTTATATATATTTACTAACATTTCAAGTATTATTTAATATTATCAAAATACTAAGTAGCTTAATGTTTATGGTCAAAGTAATACGGTACCTATTTTAATTTGCCAGTCAAAACTATAAACCCCAGAATTGAGATACTATCAATAATTATTAAACATAAATAGGCCTAGGCCTAAATAATTTAATTTCTGTTTGCTTAGGTTACTGGTTTTGTATTTTGAACACATTTGCGTTTATCTTATTCAAAAAAATTAATTTAACACTTTCCATAATATTTTAATAACGGATATGAAAGGATATTTCTGTAAAAGTAACATAACAGTTAGGGCCTACTTTCTGATAGCAGTACTGTATAAGTTAGAACTGCTACTGTGAAATAATGACTATACTCGCGGCCATGAAATTAGGCGGGTGATAGAAATTGCGGTGTAGCTGGATATGTAACTACCCTAGCGACGGAAGGTCGAGATTTGCCTACTCCACGCACGAATTGGCAACACTGCACGGTTAGTGCATCCATGGTATAGTGTAACATCCCCAAACTGAATGTGCTGTATTATGATAATAATAATGATAATTATGCTTTCTTATTTGTCTTTTTTTATATGTTAGTAATATTATTATTACCTGTAAATATACAAAGTTAAATTTTATTGTTTCTTTTTACTATTTTCTAGTCTGAAGGCCTATAAATATATTCATTTTTATTGATTTAAAACGTTTAATAATATAATAAATGTAATCAAACATTATGATTAGGCCTACATTCTAGAGCATTTTCTTTTTCATAATTTTTTCCAGAATATATTGTAAATAAATGTAATTATTATGCTATTCAGGTTTAGCTGTACAAATTTACAATACATCTTTTTGCCATATTGCGGCAAAGGTGCTGGGTAGTTGTGAAAACGAAGTGTATGAATTTGAGGTAGGAATATAATATTACTTTTTTAAGTTATTATTAGGGCCTGAAACATGTTTTTCTTTATGAATTTTATTTCTATGACCATGGTCGGTATATTTGTTTACTTTAACTTGTCAATCGAAATTACTATAAATACTCAAACTGAACTTTTTTCTTAATAAATATAGTATATTTATACACTTCACTGATGCCGGGAAACCAATATTTAACCATCTTCAAAACGTACAACATTAAAAACTTTCAAATCGAAAGTTCGTTGTACGGAAATTTACATTGTAAAGTGCCGACATGTTTTTCTCACCGTTCCCGGATTATTCTTGCAGGCCTGCAGAATATGTCCAAACGCCCGAACGAGGTTCGGGGGAAATTGGGACTGAGCTGGGGAAATTTTGGCCGGGGAAAAATCAACCAAAAATAAGGAAAATATAATTATTATGGGGAAAAATAGATAAGAAATTAATGGGTACAAAGGTCAGCTTAATCGGTTTGTATGATACATATACAAACACACCAACACACACACACAGTGTGTTGTCTGCTCTCTGTTGCAAGTTGCAAGTTGGACAGGGTTCCTATCTAATTTTCACCGCACAAAAT
>JAGFPH010007389.1:25505-53912 GCA_018207615.1 Philaenus spumarius | reverse complement strand
ATCACCCCATGAATGTATTGTATATGTACTTGTACAGTGCTTGATTTACAACACCCCTTACCAAGATGTTGTGGCGAGACACAGTAGCCTGAGGATAAAAAAACTACTGAGGCTTTGTGTCGGTAATTAAAAGGGCGGTATGTAGCTTGAAGAGCGTGTGTGTGCTTCAGATGTCACGTAGCCGGAGGTTCTAGACGGACTAGCCTCTTTTCCGCGTACGGTCTTCTTTTAGTGTAGGCTTTTTTGCGCTGTGAAGTTGGCGTATTCGAAAGAACAAGACTTATTTTGGATTTAGAATTGAATTATATTTTTGTCCTTTTAATCCTGGCGATCGGCAATACTTCCTCACTAACACGGCGACACTGGTCCGGCCAATTCTCCCGTAGTCTGGCCAACGAATTCGTCTATATCTCTCCAGACCCTAGTCCGACCAATGTTCGGTATCTCGCCTGGCACTAGTCCGGCCAATGTTCGATATCTCGCCTGGCACTAGTCCGGCCAACGTATCCTTCCGTACTTCGGCGGCTTTCTCCGTTGTCAGTTGTTCCCAGGTGCAAAGTTCGCTTGCTACTTGGTGTCGATTGCAGAGTCCAGGTAGGATCTGTTGTTCGCTGGTCTGGTGGTTGAAGAAAATAATATTTTGGCTTATTTCCCCCGAATATATACAGTTCTCCAGCGAAAAGTAACACCTTGCGGAGCTGGTTAACGAATCGCCGGGCGGCGAAGTTACCGAGTTCCGAACCACTGGAATGATTACAAGTGTTGGCGCGTTCTTAAGTTAGCGTGGGGACTTAGAATATTTTCGTAGAAGCAACGCGGGGGATTGTAACCATCTCGGACGAAGTGCGATGAACGCCGAGAAAGTTTGAAGTTGTAGTTTTGGTCGTTTGTGCGATGATATAGTTAGTTTTTTGTTCGGCAAACGTTTCTACGTTTGCCACTAAAAATATAAAGTGACCGGGGAACTGAATTTACTGGGGGTTATTGAGTTATTACGACAGATGTTTCACGGGAGATAACCGAACAACTTTCCCGTAAGACGAGGTCTCGTCAGCGGGGAGAATTTATACGGTAGAAGTGAAGGAGCTGTTCACAGTGATGTCGCAGTGTCCTTGGCGGGAGAACGTGTCTACGCTTCCCAGACAGCTGCAGTGCGTGGTCGGAACGGTCCTTGAGAAATTTATGGGGAAATAATGCTAGTGACTTTCTCGGAAGATGAGGTCTCAACTCCCGAGGAAACTAAACGTAGATTATTGAAGTTTGCTGGACAATATACGACGTGTCCTTGGCGGCCGAACATGCCTACGTTCTCCAGACAGATGTTATATCGTGCCGGGGACTTGTGGAGTGAAGCTCCGGGGAAGTTAAGGCGAGTTTTCCCGTAAAAGGCATTTAAGGGAAAATCACATGACGCTGACTGAAGTTGGCCCTTTTGAGGGCAAAAAAATTAGGTGAAGAATTTATGATTCGTTGTCGCATGAAAGCGGGTTTCGCATGTAAGTTGGCCCTTTTGACAGCCAAGAAGTTTCTCGGTGACTAGATTTTTTTTCACTGGACTGTATATACAATGCCGGGGAATCTCACGAAGAATTTTATTATTGAAAATATTGTAGCTGCGCTACAACAGGGTTACTATCAATCCTTCACCTTTATTATAAAGAAAACAACATGATTATGTGTATAGAAGGCTCCAACGGGGTTGGAATTCGGAGTACGCTGGGGTTTAAACAGTATTTCATAAAATTAGAGCTAATTGTATTCAGGCGTCAATTTATTATGCAGGAATTTGCCATTGTATTTTTAATATTTTACCTTTTTTTATTTCATAAAATTGGCACAAAATAGTCTGTTAAACCAAGCATTCACTGTATTCTATGTTAAAATTTGTATGTTTACAATCTCTAGTTTGTATGGTTGTTTATAAGATGTTACAAAATAAAACTCTATTATAGTGCATTAACTAGTACTGTATAATCTTAACTACTATATTTAAATGTAAGCAATACATATCACTCGAAGCTTAAATATAAAATAATACTATTCTAAAACTATCTCATCCAGTGATATCCCACCAGAATCAGATGGTTAATTCACTGTTTATTTGGAAAGTCCTGGTCCTATTTTGACAAACATCTGAATTCATGAGTCAATGTAATAACTAAGATCCCAAAGTTTTGCAGCAGTCTCACTTAACCTGCTATAAGTGAAAATTATATTTTGACCAAGTCTATCAAAGTTGCTCACACCCTAGATTAATACTAAGATATCAATTTGATGAATGCCTACCGAACACAATATCTTTACCGTGGCTACTGCATAAGCCAACAGAACATTAAGGTAACCCGATAACATTAAGCACCTTCATCGACACTGATAACATTTTTTATAATACTGTTGGAGGAGAGTCAAGGTAGAAGCTCTAACAGTTAGAATGAGTAGAGCCATGTTAGAAAGTATAAAGGTAAGTCTATTTGAGAGGAGAGTTCAGAACACGGCAGTGATGACATGCATCCAAAGTGGGGCATTAAATCCCTTCTTGTTTATATTTGTGATGGATGAACTTGCTTGATTACTTAGGTTAAGGGTTTTGTGGCACATAGAACTTACACATTGTTTAGGAAAACCAAAGAGCAAACATTGCAATGTAGGTATGCAGACACTCCTGCTAAAACTTGGAAAGCTTTAGCTAGGCATACTATTGGTAATACCTGCACCACAGTCATTGGATCTTCTCCCATTAAACATAGTACCTGGGCGACCGAGCATTACTCGGTATTTTTGTTAATTGTGTTTTTTTTTATAGGAAAATGTATGTAAATACAAATCAGGTAAGTACTGTTTTGTAGGCCTACTCATAACTCGCGAAATATTAGCACGGGTCAGCTGATTTCAAGCTTAAAACAATAATAACCTTTAAGACAAAAAAAAAAAATTTTTAACATTTGGAAACATTTATAGGAGACAGCTGATGGAAATATTATAGGAAACAGCTGATGTTTGTCATATGTATCCTATTGATTTTAAATTACATAACCCCAATGTTAAAAATTTTCAATTTTCAAATGAGTTTTTCAGAAAAATACGAGTTTTCCTGAGGTAGTGGTTTTCACCAATCGATTTTTTAGTCCCAAAAGCCTCTAATCCCAAAGTTTCAGCAAAATCCTTCCGCTGGATCTCGAGATTGCTCGTACAAACACACAAACAAACCAACAAACAGACATTGCTCGTATTAGAGTATAGGATATAGCTGCTTTCGGTCAGTCCCTCGACAGACAACTCAGTGCTACGTATCAAGACGAGACCAACAAGTTTTGAAAAAAAGTGAACCGAATCCAGACAAACGTTATCTCAGATTGTAGTACGGATACAAGGTTCAAATTGCAGAAAATAAATCTCTTGGCAAAACTGCAAATATAGATGAAGCAAAAGTCCACACTAGAGGTTTGTGTAAGAGAAATCACAGTCTATTTGCCGTTATATCACAGATAACATAGGAATTTCACCACAAGCTAAGCATGGTGTCGAGGTATATTTTATTACCACAGAACTAACTTCCGAACGTCATAAAAGCATGGAAACTTGCATGCCCCTATGCTGTAGGTGTAAAAGACATTATTTTAAACTTAGAAGTAGAGCAGTCACAATCTAATTAGTCACTGTGATAGATGGCTCTGTAGACACAAACCCAAATAAAACAATACTAAACTAAACTAACCAGTGGTGTTGGAACTGCTGCATGGCTCAGCTGACTCATAGTATGGAAACAATTTGGTCTGAAACAAAGAACACACTGTTTAAACAACAAACACTTATAAATGGGGAAAACTATTGAAATTCAAGATTGGTGTGAAACTCAGCTTTACCAGTGTGCATTAGTTGAAAGGACTTGTTTGACCCTTGGATTTTAGTTATAATATCTACACAATGAAAATATTAACTATAAAACTATTTCATGTAAAAATTATAGCTTTAAAATTATGCAAGAAACCTAATTGTGTACAAGTCCTATATTTTTAGAGAAAGTCCTCTATTTACAAAGATAAGAAACTATAAACAAAGATACAGGATTGCCCAGCATAAAGAATAAAACTAGTAGTTCTGTGAACAGTAAACTTCATGAAAAAAATCTAAAATCTGCTAATTATTGCAGATTTTTTATGAAATTTTTTTTGCCTAATGGTATGGTTCTCTAAACATATGGCATAATATTAATTGAAGATATCAAACTGGGATAGATAAAGGTATAACTTCCTTGTTTCAATCCAATAATGTACAAGATCTGTCAAATCAATTAGCTAATTATTTTGCATCTGTTTATTCCAACCACAGTGCAAATTTGCTGCAAAACAATGTGTTGTGCCGTTTTTAAAGAAAATAGCGCCCGATCTAGATAAATTATTCAAACTTGCGATTCAATTTAAAAGACCATTTTCAAACACCACTCTCGCTCTATCTACTTTTGAGTTAAGCTAACTACCAATCAGCTGATAGACTTAATTCATAACAGTCAACAACTGTGGCTGACTAAATGAGACCTTTGTAACAGACGTAAGTTGGACTAAATTGTATTTACGAAATAATTTTTCTGTTACAAATTAATATTTGCCTACATAGCCTGTTTGTTAAAGTCAATATAGTTTCCCAGCCTTAAATAAAGAATAAGTAATATTTAACATCTATTATATGACAATCTAACTAAAACATTTTTTTTTTATAGGCGAAAAACCTGCGTGGTTATCAACGCCTGGAAAACGAAGAGCACTCGCGTAATGCTCAGACTTCATAAGTAATTGAGATATATAAGATCAAACACGGTATAAATTCAAATTTTAATTTACACACACTACAGACACTACACGATACTATAACAACGATAACAACAATAATTACATAATAACAACTTGTCACAAGGCTGTAAAGGGCCATGTTACATAACAATGAATAAAACTCTAATTAAAATAACAAGCAATAAATCTAAACATGGTATTTAAGTTATGTAAATGTTTGTTGTTTCAAATGTTTCCAATTACATTCAACCGATGGAGGAATGCTAACACCATATTAATGGTTTGGGAGTCATCACCCAGCATCCTCTGAATGCAATTTTGTAGGCAAAACCTCTTCCGAACATGTTTCAGCTTTTCACAATCTAAAAGTAGATGTTTAATTGAAAGAAGATTTAAGCAGTAAGGACAAAGCGGCAGATCCCAATGACGCATCAGAAACCCGTGGGTTAACCCAGAATGGCCAATGCGTAGACAAGAAAACACCACTTCCTCTTGACGGCTTTGGCGGTTTGAGGATATCCATGGCCGAACGGTATCTTTAATTTGGCGGAGTTTATTTCCTTGTACTGCTACCCACTCTTCTTCCCACTGTCTAAACAGGGCTTGTTTTAAAGAGGATTCCTTAGCAGCTAGGTCTGCTTTAGTGTTTCCATGTATACCGGCGTGACCCGGAACCCAGCAAAACGACACTTCTACGCCCCGTAGCCAAAGGCTGTGCACTTGAATGGACTCAAGTGCACTTCTTGAATCTGAACATATTAGAAGGTGCACTGGTGTTGCTAGTACAATATTGAGTGCCTTGAGTATTGCAAAAAGTTCTGCTGTATATACAGAAGAGCAAGATGGTAACCTATAAGTGAAGCTATTTCCTGACAGAACAAATGCACATCCGACTCTATTGTCCAGTTTAGAACCATCAGTGAAACTAATCTGACTTGATAGGTGGAGTTTTCATATGGATATAAATTCCTGACAGTAAACAACATCGGGTGTTGTTTGCTTTAGGTATCTAGTATTTTTTTATGGTATTTTGCATTTTGATCAATTTTGAGGTAACCAAGCGAGTTACAAAGTCGTGTAAAAAACTAAATATGCAGAATAATATCATACATTTATTATTTTAGATAAAACTCTAAAAAAATTTCATTCTCATACGAAAAATCTAAAAAAATAGTTACTTCCGATCAAAAAACGTGCTTCCGGTTGTTGGATTTTTTTGTTAACGAACTCCTCCGAGCGACATAGACAACCAAAGTGTGTACCAAATCGGAATTAAAATGTTGCCGCTGGCGTGCAAACACATATTATGTAGGTACAAAATATACAAATTTTAATGACACAACAAAACGTGATATGGGGACCATGATCCGTGCTCATTTACTACTCCCGACCTAAGGTCTCACCATAAGGTTTACTGCAATAGCTTATCTTTCCTATAGAAATTAGTCAATTTAATCAAAGGTATTTCGTCAGGACTCCACAAAAAGCATAAACCACGGGTAATGAATGCCCAAAATTGTTTACCCCACCTAATATAAATAGAATTATTATAGGCCTAATTTTAATTACTTTTGTTACCGATCTATAAAATTGTTTACTTTTAATTGCAGTAGACACCCTGATTCTACAAATAGACATGATAGCAAACAAATTCGTAGGTGGTTGACCTTGAGCCTACTTTACCTTTACTTCCCGTGTACAAATAACTGAGCCTACACATGAATACAAATAAAAGAAGCATTTACTTAACAAACGTAACAATTGCCTGAGTATTTTACTTCGGAAAATCTTTACATGCATCAAACTAAAAATGTTTTCCATTTTTTCCATTGATATTTGTTGTTAAATGCTGAATTGTGTTAAAATACCGAGAATGTGATTGCAATACGGAACACCAGAGATTACGTTCAAAATACGGAGAACTGGTAAGTATGGATTAAAATATAAAAAATTTTATCCGAGTTTATTTATTATTTAATTGTTTTTTGAATTTTGTTTTATTGTTATATTGTGATTTTTATTATAACAAGTAAGTTGTGCATTATTTTATTTGTGAGTAGGTAATAATTTTTACAAATACAGTACATTTACTTGTTTTATGAATATGATTACTTATTAAAAGTGTAATTTCACTCGAGTAATGGTTTGTTTAGTAATATACAGTAGGCCTACGCAAATTAAAGTAGTCGGAATCAGTACTTCAAGTAGCCGTATTCGTTGTAACGAATACAGAGAAGTAACAACTATGACACAGATGCCCGACCTGCAAACAATGACCAAGTTGTAAAAACCAGGTTTCCAACCCCCAGTGCAAATAATCCATCCACCCCCTTTACACCAAAGACAGTCCTTGAACGCGATCTCATCACCGCACTTCTACCTTCCCCTTCCCGACCCTCCGATTTCCTGCAAAATTAGCTTTTCACTTAACAGATACCCAACGTATGTCTTTAGTAGTGCAGTAGTGTTTCATTACAGTACAAAAAATCAAAAGGGATGAGTAATCCAATGTTGTTTGTCAGAGAGACAAAAATGTTGATAAAAACAACGAGTATTCTACCGCATTACGTAATAGCGCCGTAACATAAAGTTCCCGGAATTCCGCCGTAATTCCCGTTTATTTTCCCAGTGAAAAAAAAAATTCCCGCTTCTCCTGAAATTTCCGGTCTGTGGACAACATGTATTATGTGTTCTGCATATTTAAAATGGGTTGGGTTAGATTTACTATTGGAAATTCAGTCTTTGAATTTTGTTTCGAATGCACGTCCTGTTTGACCGATATAATACACATTGCAACTGTCACAAATTATGTTAAATATTCCACTTGCATTGTAAGGGTAATCTTTTTTGGGTTTTGGTTTGATTGCTTTAGTTTACCAAAAGCTCTAGCTATTTTTAGTTTTAAAGGCAAGTTTGAAACTTTGTTTTGGGAGTATTTTTCTTTGATATTTTCTAGTATCCCATTGGTATTCAATAGAAATGTATTTAGGTTTTTCTTTTGTTATTTGGTTAATATTATTTTTCTTTTTTATAATTGGATCTATTATTGTGTGTTCGCATCCATTTGATGTAGCTAACTGTTTTATTGTTTTTATTTCCTGGTCTAAATCTGTTTTGTTCACAGGTAAGTTGAGTGCTCTAAGTATGAAACAAATATAATCTCACATTTTGTGGTTGTAGGGATGATTATAAGTGGTGTGTATGGTAAGGTCTGCTTGTGTAGGTTTCCTGTAAACTTTGAGAGCAAGTTTGTCTTATCGACTCCTTCGGATGCAAAAATATACCCTAACCCAACAATCCAGTATCTTAAACTGATATTGATATGTTTTAATTTATTGATCTGATGCGAGAAACTGGCCAGTATAACCAAAACAAAAATAAGTGGAGGGGTAGAAGGTTAGGTAGGAAGAAGGTACTGGGGAATGGAGTTTACCAACAATCTTAATTCTTCTTTATTCAATTAATTGTAAAAACAGTTACTTTGGCCATGGGACAATAGTGCTATGAACACATTAAGTTTGTAAGTAGACGACCCACTGCATTCAAATTTAATGTAAAAGCTGTATGAAAATAATCATAAACACAATAACTCTATAATGGTTAAATATATACAAAAAAATGTTTATCTCGACTAGCAAAAGTTTCAAAGTTAAAATAAAAAAAAATACCTGTTAATTATTAAAAGATTATATAGAATGTGTTTATATAAACTGTTAATTATTGTTTATACAAATTTAATTATATTTTAATTGAAAGCTTAAATAAAATTATTTAAATTTATAACCTCAAAGTGTACTTATTATTTGTAAACAATCCTCTATAACACATGCTATAATATATTTAAAAACTTCCATATTTTAAAGAACCACCTGTAACATACTGACCCAGTTCCCAACAGAACAGCACTGCAAACCATATGACTGTGACGTCACACAGCCTTACGCTCTATTCCGCCAGAACTGTTACACGTGATTAATCAATATTATTCTTTATAAAAATTATTAAGTTTAGAGTTTCGTAGGTTCGATCACTGTACGAGTACAGTATTTTGTGAATTGAATCGTGGATGCAAAACAAAAGAAATTTACTCACATAATGACTGATATAAATGTGCTAATTTTGAAAAGTTATTTTAAGAAAAAGTGCAGACAGCTTACAAAAAATAATAAAAAACAAAATAGTAAGTTCTAATACTTGCAAGTTTCCTTTCTTTACTGTTTTGAAATGTTTGTTACACAAACCAAAATATCCTGTTCGTAAGACTTTACTTATCGTAACTGTTCAAGTTCTTTTAACGAAAACACACACACAGGGCAAATTGCACAATACTGTACCGTTCTTTTCCTAACTGCGTTGCAACACCATCATAACTTTCTAACACACTAAGATCACTGAAAAACTATTTTCACCAATACGACGAATATTTATACTATTATATCCTATTACTTCTCAATTAAATATATATGTAATTCCTCTACATTTGTATGAGACAAACTCTATCACTTATACAAATTGTTCCATTTGCAGAACAAACGGATACACGTCCGATCACCAACGAGTCAGCTCTAAAGCCGCGACACACTAGGCTGTTTAGCAGCTGCTGGTGATATTACCAGCAAGCAGAGTAGTCTGACCCAGCACCAGCATAATGCCTGCGGTCTAGTATTTACTAGCAGAAAACAGAAGTCGAACATGTTTAACTTTTTAACGCTGCCTACCAACCACTAGCAGTCACGTGACCTCGCTGGCACCAGCCAACCAATGAGAAACCCCTAGTAGCTCACTAGTATCTGGTGAAGGAGTTGTAGGCTATTTCCAATATAAAATTACAACTATTTGGAAATTCATTATTTAAAATTACAATTAAATGATCAGAACTAGCTAACCCAGTACAAAAGGGTAGAAGTTGGAAATAGAATTGCCTCTTTTAACCACGTAGATTTATTTCCAATATAAAATTACAACTATGTAGAATTAAATTATTCTAAAATGTTGAATCAATTCTGTTGAACCCTGGCCTTTTAATCATTATAGTGTTGTCATTGTTTTTTTTATATATTTTATAATCAATATTTTTAACGCATTATATTGGTTATTATCGTCACGTTTACTAAAATTACATTCATAAAATGAGTAGTTATTATTAACGGCTAAAATATCTAAACTCAAAAACGAAAAGTTAGGTAGGCCTTCAATTTTTGTTATATAAGATTTATTATAATACTGTGCAATCATGCTTAAAGATTTCAATCCTAAAATAGGCCTACCTAAAATGTAGTTTAAAAAAATGTTTTTGCAAATCCATGTTTTTTTAAATTAAAGATAATATTTGTCATATATAATACCGCGATAATAATAATGAAAATCACGGTCTCATATAAACATTTAATCAGTTTCATAACAACAGTCACTTTACTAGCATCTACTAACTAGCCTTGCACATTCAAATGTGAACCCTTTCTCCTGCCCTGCTTGCTGGTGATATTACTAGCGGCTGGTAACCAGCCTAGTGTGACCTTGGCTTAAGACTGCTAAGTGCTAAGCTTCATTTCCGCTATTCTTTCTCGAAGTTTCTAGAATGTTTTGTGTAATAAAATGTGCTCCAATTGTTTATCCTGTCCATTCAAGCCATGAACTTTTTAAATTTGTAAACATCGTCCTTATAAACTGTACTATATTTTACAATCATACTGACTTTTTTATTTAAATAATTTTAAACTGTCTGCTTAACAAATGTGACTTACTTTGAAATTACTGTCTGCCTTTTTTTTAATGTTATTTATTTCTCTGTGATGACCATTGATTATGAATAGTAAAAATAATAATAATGCTACTTTCTTAATTTAAACGCATTTGAAGAACTGCATATGTTACAAGTGAGTATGTTGAAATTGTAGATATGCATTAATTGTAATACTAATAAAATGTATTCTACTTACATCTTTAATGTCACTAATGTCCAAGGGATCAGGTTCATTTAATATAGATGCAGACCTAAGCACAATAAAAATTTAATTAGTAACAAGTTATAAAAAAAAGACACTTGATCTTAACCACAAAACTGTCAATTTATCTTAAAACAGACGTAACACTGAAGACATGAAAGACAAATACTAGATAACAATGGCCAATCAAAAATTTAATTTTTAATGATCGGTAGGCTAATGGGTTAGCAAGAAATAAAAAAAGTTTGTTACCATTGCAAAACATTCTTTTAGTCTTGCTATCAAAAAAATATCATTTGTATATTTTAATCTCAATCTCATAATAAAAACATGAAAATGCTAATATTAGTACTATTATTATGAATTTCAGGTATTGGTGGGTTGGTACAGGTTTTTATGTACCGGTACCTGATAAAACATGGTACTGATACAAGTAACTGATACTCTTTGTATCATGTACAACCTACTGAGACCATTATTTAATTTCTGTGAATATGTACAGGAAGTCTTATAAACTATTTGTAATAAAATCATATGTTTGTAGAACCTTATAAATTATATAAATCTATACATTAATTCTAAACTTATAAATTTGTAAATGTAGGCTATTATTGAGGTAATATACATTGAAAGTTTTATTGGTTAAACACTCAACGCATAAAAATTAACTTTCTCTTTTAAAGATGATCTTTAAAATTAATTGATTTTATTAATTACTAGGGCAGACCCCGGCGCCCCACTCTCATGCCAACTCTGTTGAAAACTTCTAGACACATAATTATGATGTGTTTTCTTTATAATAAAGGTGTAGGATTAATAGTAACCGCAAAGCTAAGATGGTTAATGTCCAAATTAAATTAGGCTATTATTATTATCGTGTATTTTATAACAGCCATTATAATAAAGGTTAAAAGAACCAGAAAGGCTCAAGTTTGCTTTAATAAAACCTAACCTAAAAGTTATAAATACAAATAATTACTTCAAAGTTTAAAATCAGCTGTTAATGAGAAATATTAGAGCAATCAGCTGATAACTGTAACAACAATAAACATAATAAATTATTTATTGTTTAGTATGGCACTACCATTGTCGCAAAATATTTAATAAATATATAAATATCAAAGTTTTACCTGCCTTAGCAATCTTTATTGGTTGTTTTTGTAAGTCTATTATTGCAGTAAAGGCCATAAATTGGACACTTTAGAGGCATACCACATTTATAACAGTTACAAGTACGACAAAGACAACTTGCTGAATGATCAAACTCAGTTTCATTCCAATATATTATTTGATTGATAATATTTCTACCTCCACACTGTCAGCAGCCACTTGTGCACATGTCCTTCAGTTGGATTGATGACATGACACAGGACAGTCACACAGCGCAACAGAACAATGACATATCGTATAAACAAGTGACAGTCATTCAAAAAACTTTAATAGTGTCGTAATTTTATATTTGTGTTTTTAAGTGTTTTTAAATGTTAATTGTTTTAATATTATCAAGCGGAATTGGTGATGAAAATGTGTAATAGTTCTTGTCCTGACGATGCCTGAAGAAAAGGTGAAACAGCTGTAGACTTACAAAAACAACCAATAAAGATTGCTAAGGCAGGTCAAACTTTGATATTTATATATTTATATAATTAGCAATCGGATATGGCCACATATATATTAATAAATATTTAATAAAGTTTGTGTTGTATTTACTTTGTGAATTCAAATGAAACTTTGTATCAAAATTTCAAAGCAATCGGCAAAGAACTTTCGGAGATTTGAGATTTTGAACAAACGAACATTTACATTTTTATTTATACAGATTTTGAAACAGCACACAGTATAGAGAGAAGGAACAGTAAACTATTATGAAAGCTGTAAGACTAGGTCACATCAGTTTGACAAAGTAGGAACACATTGAAGTAGAAACAAGCTGTATGACTATGTTAGGCATCTATTTTTTTAGCATTGGTGAAATGGGTACTACTACAGATGTAACATGTTAGCCAAAGGAAGTTAGCCCCATATTGGCATCCATCATTTAGCAATGTATGTCAACATGAGTCAATAGCTTGTCTCAGATAATTTATATAAAAATGTAGGCTACTAGGCCTAGGACCAATTTAATATTGATTTGTGTACTCCTAAATGGAAGAAAATTGAGTGTTTACCAAAATGTCAACCACCCAATTTAAAGTTGCTTTGCACACTTAGATAATTATAATCACAAATTGGGCTGCTTTCAATGTAAAATTACAAAATGTCCCACGTTCTGTGTTGCCTCAACCTTTAACCTTAAAAACCAATCCAACCAAATCGTGGATGTTTCAATGTTCTATTGAAATTTTATAACAATTAGTTAATTATTTATCTAACTTTACATGTTTTCTCAAATATGATGTTAATTTTTAGGTTCATTTAAGAGCGTGAAAAGATGACTTTTATTACTGAAACTATGAATGTATTGTTTTTATTTTTTATTAAGCTTATATACTTGTAACTATGTAAACAAATCTTGCAACAAAATTTTCACTCGTTTCTAAATAACGAAATGTGGATTTAGTTTGCCACCAAAGGAAGTCAGGCCCTCATTAACATCTGTTTTGCTACTTATGCCAAAGAGGTTAAAACGTAGATAGTTAAATGTTAGATTTAGAGCTTGAGCTATTACAACCTTTCTCATGTAAACTGTAAAGTGACTTCACACATACATCACCAACTATGAGTGGTCGTGATTTTCTTAACTACTTATCGGGTAACACGAATAGTTGCAGTGCAAACTATGGTTTACAAAATTAACACAGTCCTTAAACCACAGAGGATGTAAGTAATACCAGAGTGTTCGAAGGATAGGGAGATGTGTTTCGCCTTTACTGAAGCACTGGTGTAGCGTCGGAACAGAGCTTAGCGGCCAAGAGGCTAGCGACGTTGCCGCTTTGAACAGTGTGTGAGAGAGAGAGGAGATGGGCGGCTGATGCACGCACGCTATACACTACAGCGACAAAAAAGGACACTGGGTAGGGTGTTGGCTGCACAACTTGGCAACGTTAGTTAGCTAACATCGCTTGTCGAGCTCTGCAGCGGCCAGCTAACATATTTTAATGAAATTACCGAAACACATCTTCCTATCCTTGGAACACTCTGGGTATTACTTATATCCTCTGTGTTTAAACA
Organism: Philaenus spumarius; assembly: GCA_018207615.1. Taxonomy (NCBI): domain Eukaryota; kingdom Metazoa; phylum Arthropoda; class Insecta; order Hemiptera; family Aphrophoridae; genus Philaenus; species Philaenus spumarius. The sequence goes on along the minus strand of JAGFPH010007389.1, from coordinate 40,009 downwards.
ACACATGTTTTCTTAAAGACTTTTTGCTTTACTATACATAAAATATGATAAAAGGTTAGTGACCCTGACCTTCCGAATCAGATACACTAACCCTTCAATTACAAGGTCAGCCTACCAACTCAGCTATAGCCTACAGCTCCCAATATTCTTATTAGTAAAGATTTTTGTAAACATAAATTCTTACTTTACAAATAATAAACATACCATTCACAATCGATTTCTTCTTCTTTAAAATCTATTTTCTCATTCATCTCGGAATCATCTACGTCTTCTTGCTTAATTTCCATTTCTTCTTTAATATCATCCGCTACAAAACAAGTTTTGCTATTTGTCATGTCAAGAAAACTTTCTTCTTTAATTTCACTACACACACTTTCATCTTTAACTAGTTCAGGAGAATATCTTTGTTCTTCAATTAGTTCAAAGCTCACTTCCTCTTCTTCTTTTATTTCTTGTTTGATTACCAACTCTTCTGGGTCAATGTCCATGATTGAAACCTGCAACCAAATTAAGCTTTTAAGTCATTTTCAAAAATGTAAACAAAACTTTGCAGAAACAATGCTTTATGCTACTAGGATACCACAATTATGTTTATTTAAGATAATTGGAAAACCCACAATCACTGCATTAACAAAACTTTTTTTGAAAGTATACCCATAGCTGTTTTTTTTTACAAAAAAATTTCTAGCAAAACTCGACATTATGCCGCCTTACGGAATTTCTAACAATTTAAAGAAAGCTATGAAGGACGAACAAATTGACGAGTTTGAAAATTCAGGTGTGTATAAAATAACCTGTTCCAACTGTCCTAAATTTTATATTGGCCAAACAGGACGAACATTCGCAAGAAGGTTCAAAGAACATATTCCTAAACGCAAAATTGCCGAACAAAAGTCAAACTTTGCTAAACATTTAATAGATGAGGACCACTCTTATAATAACATTAATAACAATTTAAATATTTTACATACATGTAAAAAATGCAACCTCCTTAATACACTCGAGCAGTTAGAAATATATAAGGCCACAAAATCACAACAAGACCTTCTTTTAAATGATAAAATACACCATAGTTCAAATGCCATATTCAACACAATTATATCAATGCGAACATCAGTGGATCATTGAACACAAACATTATGAGTGGAGACTACCTTCTTTAGCAGTGTGCACTTGACTTCCACAGTGAACCATGCATGGTGATCACCTTTTCTGTGTAAATTTTAAAAACTTGTATAGTGTTTTTGTTTAAGTGTTTTTATAATGAGTGTTACGTGTATTTATTTATTATGACTGTGTTTTAATATCTGACGATGACATCATAGCAATGTCGAAACCGGTATTGTAATATAAAAAAAAACAAACAAGGATTGTGACGGACCATATAAGGTAATAAACAAATTTTAATATTATATACAATCCTGGAGGCTAGAAGTCCAAAAATGTTTGAAAATATATATTTACCATTGCTATAACCACTCGTTCGTTTCGCTCAAAGTATGCCTGTGCTCGAAAGTTGGCCATTCAATAACGGCAGCAAATTGAACTTTTGGTTGGCTTTGTTTTAAATACTTCTTTTCATTGACAGATGTTTTGTAAAATGTTTTCCGCTAAACGTTAAAACACTGACATTACACTTAGGTTAGTAGCACTACTCTTATTCATTTAAAAAGGATATCAACAGGGAGACAAATTGTAAATTTATACTGACATTAGGTTGACGATTACTATTACAGATATACATTAAGTTTCTCATATCTAATGTCTATACAATAATGACGGCCATTCCTGACTAAATTTATAATAAGCCTCACTATTAACAATTTTGAAATGAATTTTTTTTTCAGAGTGCTGCCAACCTTAGAAAGCACATTGTCATTAATTAAAAGTATTCAAACTGATATTTTTTAGGCTCTTTTTGATTTTAGGTTGATATTTTATTTGTTACCCAATATGTAACAAATTGAAAACTAATAGTCTAATAAACAAATAGTAACGTAATTGCGTTATTTATTAGTGCATTAGTTGGAATGTAATCAAGTGATATTATGTCTTGAAATTATAAGTTACAGATCATTTTCACTTTTCATTTGTACTTATATATATTGTTTAAAGATTACCAGAAAGTGATAATTTAAAGTTTTGCTGTTTTCTTACATGAATTATTCACATGATAGGCCAATATATTCATTAAGTGTAGGCCTACTGTATGCGATATATTTACAATTAAAGTGACTAAGTTGTTCTACTAAACACATTTTAATAGCTGGGTATGACAATCATAACATTTTATCGAGTTGTGTTTTTAATAACTTTGTGAAGTATTAATTCTTATTATATTTAATATGGTGTAAAGTTTAATTTTAAGGTAGGCCTTTTGTTTTGTTACAATTTGTTCAAATACATTTTATAAAACCATATTTGCTGTTTAATAATAACAATTAAATATTATGGTTACATGTAGGCCTATACTGAAGCATTTTCTTGCTCATAGGTTTGTACCTCTTCCGCAATATAGCGAAGAGGCGTAGGCTATTGTAAATTTTTTCAGCTATAACTGAATATAACTTTTCAGTGGTTTCCTATTCCAAAGAATTTAAGATACCGTAGCCAATAACACAACCAGAATTATTCTAACAATAAATTACAACATAGGCCTATTGACATATGATAGCCTATATTATTTCTCTATCTAAGTAAAGATTTTCAATTTGAAAATTTAAAATAAATAGCCCATGGGGTAAAAATTTACTTTTAACTTTTCAATCGATTTCTAAGGGAATTTGATATATAATATGAAAGAACACATCTAACTGATTCTAAAAACAACAAAAATTTTCCCATCAAATAATATTTGTAGGAGTTATGAAAAAAATAAAAGTTGAAATTGTATAGGTTAAGTTTCGACTTTTCCGCGATATTTCACGTAATTATAACAAAATAAATCACTTCACATACACCAAACATGTAAGAATTAAATAGGCCTAAACTAAACAATATTAACCCCAAAAGTATCCACAAAGGAACAAAAATTTGAAAATAATGTAACAAAACGTAAATACGAAAACAATTACATAGAACAATAGAAGCTACAGTATAACTGCGTATTTAAAATGGAATTTCATCAACGTTGCCAAATCGAACAATAGGTTATTGTACTAAATAAGGTGTATATAAATCTCTATTTGAAACCTGTGTACTATTAAACAGCTGACCGCAGCATTTGAATCTCATTGGTTCTGCAAGTAATTAGCCGAGCGTATTATATAATTAGAATTTAAAAAACCCAGAAGTACTAACCTATACTGTTTAGTCGCAGTTTGTTGCCGATAACAGTATGATTATAATATTTCGTCATTATTATCACATTATATAATTAGAGAATTAAAAAAAACCAGAGGTACTAACCTATACTGTTTGGTCACAGTATGTTACCGATAACAGTATGATTATAATATTTCGTCGTTATTATCACATTATATAATTAGAATTAAAAAAAAACCACAGGTACTAACCCATACTGTTTAGTCACAGTATGTTGCCGATAACAGTAGGCCTATGATTATAATATTTCGTTGTTATTATCACATTATATAATTAGAATTAAAAAATACCAGAGGTACTAACCTATACTATTTAGTCACAGTATGTATTTAGTCACAGTATGTTTACTTAGTTGAGTTGCCAAAACTGTTCGTTTCTACACAAAAAAAGAACAAGAATACAGGGGTGCAGAAAATGTTTTAGCACACAAAATTTCCCCAGAACACACTTTTTTCACTAAAAATTTCCCCAAAATTGATCGGTATTTGCTACAGATGCGCCAGACATTAACACAGTTTGTTTATCTATTTCAACATATTTATGAACCTTATTTTTTAATAATTTTTATTATATTCATTATAAATTCGAATATAAATCTTCAAAAAAATAATAATAGCATTATTTTGACTTAATTAACTACGGTGAAATTAAATATCTACAGTGAAATATCTTCAGATGGTCCCAAAAGGTTTAAAACAAAACAATATGACTTGATTATTGCTATTTTAGTATGTTTAAAAGTAGGCTAAAGGCCCGTATTACACTGTAAAATATTTTATAAAATATGTTTTATAAAAGTTCTTTGACAAAGATCTTTGATAGTGTAATGGGCCATCTTTTATAATATATTTCTTTTATAAAATTTAAGAGGTTGGCATTTTACCTTTTAAAAAATGTTAGATACATTTTTACCTTTTAGTACAAGTCAAAAATGTTTTATAAAAGAGAATCACTTTTCAAATCTTTTATAATAGGTGGCTACCATCTTTTATAAAATATTTTACAGTGTAACACGGGCCTAATACTTAGGTGGTAAAAACAAAGTTAAATGTTATGTTTAATTACTTCCAATTCAATTACCGAATTACCTACCTACTGAATCACAGTCACTCTAAGAGGTTGGCATTTTACCTTTTATAAAATGTTAGATACATTTTTACCTTTTAGTACAAGTCAAAAATGTTTTATAAAAGAGAATCACTTTTCAAATCTTTTATAATTGGTGGATACCATCTTTTATAAAACATATTTTATAAAATATTTTATAGTGTAACACGGGCCTAATACTTAAGTGGTAAAAACAAAGTTAAATGTTATGTTTAATTAGTTCCAATTCAATTACCGAATTACCGACCTACTGAATCACAGTCACTACTGAAAATCGTCCGTACAGATAACACGAATTGAAAGAAAATTAAACTTAACAATTACTTTTCATTTGTTACATTTAATTAAAAAATAAGTGATCCCGACACACTACGTTTTTTTTAACTGTCAACATCGGTTTTCCCGTACCCAAAAACATATAAAATGATACCCCACACTGAATTTTGATTCAAAAACGTGATCCCGACGCGGTACGACTTTTAAATGTCAAAAATCGGTTCTCCCGAACCCAAAAACATATAAAATGTTATCCCACACTGTATTTTCAAAATGTTGACCAAAAAACGTGATCCCGACGCGCTACGAGTTTTTAACTGTCAAAATCGGGTTTCCCGTACCCAAAAACATTTAAAACGATACCCCACAATGAATTTTGATTCAAAAACATGATCCCGATGCGCTACGACTTTTTAACTGTAAAAATCGGTTTTCCCGTACCCAAAAACATTAAAATGACACCCCACACTGAATTTTTATTCAAAACCGTGATCCCGACGCGCTACGACTTTTAAATGTCAAAAATCAATTCTCCCGTACCCAAAAACATATAAAACGTTACCCCACACTGTACTTTCAAAATTTTTAACCAAAAAGGAGACCCCGACGCGCTACGACTTTTTAACTGTCAACAACGGTTTTCCCGTACCCAAAAACATATAAAACGATACCCCACACTGAATTTTCAAAATGTTGATGTAAAAACGTGATCCTGATGCGTTACGACTTTTTAAATGTCAAAAATCGGGTTTCCCGTACACAAAAACGTATAAAACGATACCCCATACACTGAATTTTCAAAATGTTGATCCAAAAACGTGACTCAGACTCGCAACGAGTTTTTAACTCGCAAAATATATTTTTTTTTACCCAAAAACATATAAACGATAGCCCCACACTGTATTTTCATAATTTTGACCCAATATTTTCAAAATTTTGACCCAAAAATGTGACCCTGACGCGCTACGCCTCATGTTAGAGAGCTCAAAAGCTTTTCAACCCTCCGCAATAAAATTACGAAGATTTTGGTACCAACAGAAGTTTTCTACGACGCGACGTCTGTGAGTGCTTATACCGTGTGTACAGGAAAACTGACACAAAAAATCATAGCATCATTTCAATACTTCGGCATTTTAATGCAAGCCGAAGTAATAATTGAGTACGCACATCACATTGTACGCATTTTACTGATAAAGACTGATTTCGAATTTCTGTAAAAGAAAATGAAAAAACATCGGTAATACCTATACATTAAGTATCGTATAATTTGGTTTAATATGATTTAATTCTAATCGCTTGAATAATTGAATAATATCATTTAGAAAAGCTGTGTATGTTTGAGTAGTTGCTCTTTTCTTTACACCTAGTATCACTTTGTACCTTGTATGACTAAACTAATATTTTATTTATATCCCTATTATAGTTTTGATGTCACTATTAAATTGTTTTGATAATACTGCTAAAAACTACAGTTTATGCTTTAAACTTTTGTCTGTACAGTATTTTACACATAAAACATTGGTCTGGGTGAAGTCCTGGTTTGTCAGGATAAGTTTCACAAATACAGTTTCTTTACTCCCTTTAATATGGAACGAAAAGACTGAAGTGAAATTGTTTTAATTTGTTTCTCAGTGTCTGTGTTTCTAAAAGGTTAAACTACCATTATCTTCATCGTCTGGTAAAATAAAATCTGGGTAATCGTCATTGTCTTCAAAATAAAATAGCAGTTATGCTATAAAAATACAACTAATTTACTACTTAAACACTATATATTTCAAAGTTATTCTATAAAATATTGTTTGGTCTTAAAATACCTAAATGAAAAGTAAATTGCTAAGGTGTTTTTTGAATTTTATAAAATAGCAATTGCCTGTCATAAACTATTATTGCGTTTGCAGTTTTGGGATCCGAGTAGATTGGGTTTATTAGCAACTTAGTAACCTCACCTGTTCTAGGTTTCATATTTCAGTTGCTCCTATTTAAATTGTTAAACTTGCGCCCAATTCTTAGGAATATGTATGTATGCCAAAAATAATAATTAAAAAAAAAAAAAAAAATAATAATAACAAATAGATGCATTAGTATATTTCTTACAGACAATAAAAAAAAAACAAAAAAAAAAGAAAAAAAGAAAAAGAAAAAACAAACAGAAAATATATACATAAGCCTTAGAACAATAGTGAGTTAAAATGAGTGCAGTTGTGACCCACGGGGCAAACAATATGGTAGTATTAGGTGACAGTCATGTGGCTCGTTTAGCACGATTTTATGAACAACGTAATCATATATTCAACAACGGTTTGTTAAATTTCCATGGGCTACCAGGGGCAACAACTTCCGTGATGAAGGCGTACATTAAATCACATTATAGGTCTCTTTTTCCGGCAGATTATGTAATTGTTATTTTGGCTACCAACGATATTTTGCGACATTGCAATGGTGATAGTTTGAGAAAAAATTATATATCCATAGTCCGCTTTATTCGAAGAAGCAATCCTTTAGGAAAAATTATTTTATTTAAATTACCATTTTTCCCATTGATAGCTGACAAAAGTAAACAACTTAGGGACATACAGTTATTCAACTGTTTTGTGGCCACCCTTACCTGTAACGATATACTAGTTGTTGATATGGCACCAGAACATCGGTGGCCTAAGGGTTTTTTCTTGAAAGATGGATTGCATTTCTCCCCCTTATCGAATTATTTCCCAAATTAAAAATATCATAGATTAAACCTACCATCATTCATGTTGTACTGTTCTTTGACAGATTATTATTAAATCGAGTTATGCCTTTTCTACATCCTCCCGTTTATATTTTCATACTTAAACTCCCCCGAAATATTTATTTTCATGGGACTATGTCTGGCTTACCGCGATGAAGGTATGCCATTCCAGATTTGATTGATAACAACAAAGTCTTGTGAATATAATTTCAGTGCTACGCTTATAGGCTATTATTACATTTGAACATTACTGCATTCAGTAAACCATTTGTGTGTTTTTTGTTGTTTCTAGTGTAGGTGCCTAATTAATTGTTATTGCCAAAGACTTTTTTATTGTATTGCTTTTGTGTTTGATTCATACTTTATAAATTAAGCATTTCCTTATTTTTATTTAATGCCTAAAAGTGTTTATTTTGGAACCTTGTAATTAAACCATTAGCTCAACATTCTTAATTTAAAAGGCCAATCATGGCTACAACAGTAAATTGGGGGTCAGATGTACCAGCACCATTTCCATTTTTGTTAACCACTAACCCTCCGCATCGAAAATGGATTAACAAGTTAACGGCCACTCAAGCCAAGGAACTTTTAATATACTGGGGAATAGAGCCAGCCGAGACACTCGAAGTGAACCGTGGTAGACTGCGCGAGGAACTAGATTCTTTTAGGGACTCAAAAGCCTCGGAAACAGACCCTACTGAGACTCTGGTTGAATCGCAATCAGTTCTGCAACCATTACATCCACAAGTGGCACAAATGTTGGAAGTTTTAAATAGATCAATAGTTCCGCCACCACCTAGACCAGCTCTTTCTCTTCCTTCCTCGGCTTATAACCTTATTCAGTCGGTTGACCGCCTTGATGGTCAGCCGACCGAGAGCACACTTATGAATCTGCGCAAAATCTTGCGCGCTGCTCAGTTGCATCCTGGTTTTGATCGATTAATTTTATTAGAATTAATTCCTAAAGCGACGGGTCTATCATCTTGCGTACTAGAGCGAGTCATCGACAATGGTCAATCCGTCGACGAATTTAGAGACATACTAATCGATACGCTTTTCCCACCTCACGTAAAACATTTGGCGGTCGCCGAGTTGGTTTATCGAGCACAACGTCCATCCAAACCATTAGAGGATTTCATTTGTAGCGTGACAGACATGTCTTCCCTTTTGCTTCCAGCTCTAAAGCAGGGGGAAAGGTTAGCAGCCATCCTCTCTGGCATGTCATCAGATGCAACATCCCGTCTGGCCACAGTTGAGCGTCCGATCGCAATTAATGATTTATTAGCACTAGTTCCATACCTGGAGTGTGGTATGGCAAACAACCAGCGCAGCACCCAAATGCAACGGCCTCAAGGCCAAGCAAAGTTTTCCGCCCCTAACTACAGTCAACAAAACAGGTATAACGCCACACCAACAGGAAACCCCCAACCCCTAATGGCCTCTTATCGACCCCCTCCACCAAATTACCATTCCACACCAAACCGGGGTCAATCAACGTATCCTCGAAGGGATACTCAGTGGTCCCGGCCTAGGCCCCAAAATTTGAACCAAAATCGTTTTCCTCGTGGCCCATCAGGGCCTTTAAACTAAAACGGAGGGTTCACGGGGGCAGTGAGCCTTCTCATTTAATTAAGCAAGCCCAAACATACAGGCATCTTGACCAGACACCCAAACCCCAACCAATTGGCACTAAGGGCCCTATGAAGGTTGCAGTTGCTGCTGCAGACATTGTCACTGTTAGGGCCAAGATTGGCCGGCCAGATGTGACGTGTCTAATTGATACTGGTTCAACGTATTGCTTGATCACTCAGGTATTTTATGATTCTATCGCCAAGTTTCCCACAACAATTAGGCGAATTGAACCAGTACAGCTATCAGCTTGCACTGCAAATGGCCAAATCATATCATTCAGAACTAAAGTTTATCTACATATTAAATTGGGAACCCTTTCGTGAGATTTACCATTTTTAATAGCCTCAACCTTGCCCTACCCAGTTGTCCTTGGTTGCAATTTTTTGCGTAAAACACGTGCATGTATTGACTTCAAGAGTCATGAAATTCGATTTCCGTACGCGTCACCACAGCTTTGTTCAATAACCCCAGACCATATTGCAACTGAAACCCCACAACCCTTCCGCACAGGCAGCAATCTTTCATCCCGTGAGTTGGATAAAGTTGCTGATCTAATCGCCAAGTTCCCCAACACCGTCACTTGTAAACTTGGCAAAACAAATCTTATTAAATACACCATCAAAGTAAATTCCACCAAAATAGTTCGAGCTCGTCCATACCAGTACGCCCCGCCTAAGTTAGAGGCTTTAAGGGAGCATATTGATGACCTCCTATCCAAAGGTGTTATAAGCCCCTCCACTTCCCCTTACGCCTGTCCCGCATTTCTCGTTCCAAAGAAAGGGGGCAAAACTCGAATGGTGGTCAACTATAAGGCTATCAATGAGATAGCCGATTTGGAGGCCACCCCAATCCCAACACTGGAATCTGCATTCCAGTACCTAGGTAAGGCAAAGTGGTTCACACTACTAGACCTTAACCAGGCATACCTCCAAATACCTCTGGATGAAGAATCCCGTAAATACACGTCCTTTGTTGTGCCATTTGGCCAATATCATTTTAATTTCGTCCCTTTCGGATTAGCTAGCGGAGGATTGGTCCTCACAAGGCTAATCGAAAAAATATTCGGAGATATTAAGTATAAGTATGTTTTCACCTTTTTTGATGACTTGTGCGTATACTCCGACGGCTCATTTGACGACCACCTTACCAAGGTTGAGACGGTCCTCAATCGTCTACAGTCCGCCGGACTTACCGTCAACCCTGAAAAATTAACCGTGGCCGCAAATAATATCCAGTTCCTTGGCCACGTGTTCAAAAATCAATCGGTATCCCTCCACCCAGACAGGGTACAGCCTATTGCCGACTACCCCACCCCTAAAAACCTCAAGCAGGTGGCTAGATTCTTAGGCTTGGCAGCCTTTTATTCCAAATTTTGCTGATATTTCCCGACCACTTAATCAGTTAAAACGCAAAGGCGTTAGATTCGAGTGGGGTCCTGATCAAGAGCTCGCCTTTAATTCCTTGAAGCGAGCTTTAATGAGCAACTTAATTCTACGACTTCCCGATTTTTCAAAACCATTCATAGTTCACTCCGATGCTTCCGGGGTAGCTTTGGGAGTGTCTCTATCCCAGGACTATAATGGCGACCTACTGCCGGTGGCCTTTGCATCCCGGCCCTTAAATAAACACGAGGTAAATTACAGCACTATGGAGCTTGAATGCCTCGGCGTTGTTTTTGCACTGACTAAATTTCAGCAGTACTTGGAGCATCGTGAATTCCAGCTTTATACGGACAATTCCGCACTGTCCTGGCTGCTGAATCACCCACGACAAGTAGGGAAACTTGCCCGGTGGATAGAGTTCATTAACTCGTTTAAATTCACCGTACAATATATCAAGGGAACCGACAACATTGTTGCGGATTCCCTATCCCGCCTTTTCGAGCCATCGGCTCCAACGGCTGTCCCTTTCAATAACGTCCAACCAATAGCCCCAAGCCCCCCCCCTAATAACCATATTAACCCGCATTCCCGAGGTTTTTCGAGATATTCACCTCCACCAGAGGGAAGATCCGAATCTCCTCAAATTAATAAATAGTCGCTCCCCTCCACCGCAATACTCCATAGTGGACCGGACCTTGATGCATCTTGCCCCAGGCCAAAGATCACCAAGGGTGGTCTTACCCCAGAAGCTCCTGGATATGGTGTTCAAGTATTACCACGAGCTTCCTATTTCAGTCCACATGGGCATTGGTAAGACCTTTGCCCGTATTTCCCAATTCTTTTGGGCAGAAGACCTAAAGGGTCAAATTGCTCAAAGAGTAAAGTCCTGCGTGAAGTGCCAGAGGGCTAAACAGGCCCCAAACACTCGCGTAGGATTGCAAGCTTCTGAAATACCTACAGCCCCATTTCAGAAGCTTTATATCGACTATGTCGGTCCCCTACCAAGGTCCACTAATCGGAACGCATACATCCTAACCGTGGTGGATGCGTTCTCAAAATTCACCCTCTTATTCCCGACGAGGAACACGAAAGCACTTACTACAGTCAACATATTGACTAAAAGTGTTTTCTCTTATTTTGGCTTCCCTAAGTTCCTCGTCAGCGATAACGTCTCCTCCTTTAAGTCCGCCGCCATGGCACAGATGTGCCTAGAATTCGGCATCAAACATATTTTCACCACCCCCTATTACCCTAACCCATCCCATGCGGAGCGAGTAAATAAGAACCTCAAGGTCGCACTCCGCATCTTCCACGCCCAGAACCAAACTAAGTGGGACCAGGATATTCACTGGTTCCAATTAGCGTTCAACACGGCTTCCCACCTCAGTACTGGAACCTCCCCTGCCTCATTGTTTCTACACCACCCCGTTGCCCTACCTATCGAGCTAGCTTGGAATATGGACCAGTTGGTTCCCCCTCCTCCACAGCTAGCTACAGACCAAATATGGTCTAAGGCTGTAGACAACCTCACGAAGGCGCACAGGGCCCGCCAGGTGGTCTATAATAGGAACCGGCAACCCAACCCATTTCACCCCGGAGATTGGGTTATGTTTAGGGAACATCACATTAGTGATGCTCCTAAGCGTATTAATTCAAAACTCCTCCCCCTCTGGTCAAGGCCTCTAATAATTGAGTGTTTCACCACCCCAGTAACGGTCAGGCTCATTGACCCCCGAACTTCAAAATTTATACGTTTCGCCCATATCTCACAATTAAAGAGATTTTTTAACCCCCTCAACCAATTTTAAAACCAAAAAAAAAAAAGGGAACCAAATAAATTTTTTTTGAACTAAATAATGTGTACCACTTGCACTTTATAAAATATCACAAACCATTATAGAAAGCAACCACAGCCGTACTTGGAACAACCACAGACTATAAGGGTTTAGTGATATTAGTTATAAGTTTTATTCTTCCTTCTTCTTCTTATCATTTCAGTCATAAACCACTTGCAATAACATACATCCCATTACATCTTAAACGTTTGCTGGGCCGAGGTAAGGCTAAGTTGGTTCTTCGAGTAGGAATCAGCTCTACCAAAAGGCACTTCAAGCGTTGAAGGTAAAGGGCTTTTCCAAGATAACCTTGTATTTTTTTTTATACCTAAGGATTGTATAGCCTCACCTATGGTTGCGCGGTTTGGAGGTGATTTTTGATGTGTTGAGCTCTTCTTTCGGCGAATTTAGACTATTATTTTCATTGTGTTCATTGTATCACCAAATTATTTTAAAATTTTACCTTTTTTTTCTAAACATTTCAAATAATATCGAGCCATCCATCAGGGACACTTCTGGATTTAGCTAAGACCGTAGGCAAATCAGCTGTATGAGTGCAATACATCCAATTCCTTAACTATCACTCCTATTCAGTGCACACACACACACATATAAATATATACCTTTTTTTTAACCAACACCTTAATCCATCCACATCCGACAACTTAACACATTGTAAAACTTTCATATCTATTCATCCTATCTACCACTCTGGTCTTTATAATGTTAAGGTATCTATTGTATTTAGAAATACTCATAGCCTATATTTACATGGTAAATTTATAGTAATGTTAAGTGTGATATTCAGAACCTCGACGTGAGTAATCCACCCCATAGGACGACACGTCGAAAACCTCAAAGTTTATAACCGTATATTTCTGAAGTATGTCGTTTTAGGTGTTTACTAGTTAATTCTATACGCAAGCGTTGTAGCAAAATTAGCGCACCTATCCCTCTTCCCCAATAATATTTCCTTTGTGTATCATTGTTGTTTCCATGTTTGGTTGTACCAGTCCTGGAATTACACCAGGAGGGGAAGTTTGTTGTTGCATGTCATGAGTTTCTGCACTCAAAAGACTGCACATTAAATAATAAAAAAAAAAAAAAAAATTATATTGTTGATTTATGCTTATTTTGTAAACATTGTTCAATCCCACGCTAGGATGAACATTATTAGCACACGACACTCCACCATTTATAATTCGTTTCACTTCCACCCTGCATCCGCGTTATAATATTTACCACCCACACCTAGTCCACAACCGTTCATACCTTACCTACACCAATATTTTAATTATAATTATCCGCGAATAAATTTAGAAATATTTCATGTATTACTGTTTGCTGCGTTGATACAATAGTGGCACTGGTTGGTTACAGTCTCATAGTTTTAAGTAACACTTAATTATTTAATTTAGTACTCATATTTTATTATTAGTTTCCTTTCCTTTAATTCATTAAGTACCTCACCATCTTTTAAATAATTCCCATATAATCTGCAAGACCATACCTTATACCTCTTCCTCATATTTTCCAAATTACCACCACCAAATATCGTCAACTTCAAGTATTACCAAGCTGTTGCCACCATGCCAACTGTTTAGAGTGTGAGTCCATCGAACACTGTCAACGACAAGTATCAAAATCAAATTTTCTTCTGTTATAACAACATCAACTGTTTTGAATGTGGATCAGGCAGTTCAAAAGAGGTGTGCAGACCCAAGCAGCTATTATCTCAGCAACTTTTAAATATTGTGAGTGCCACATAATGTCATCACAGGGGACTGACTGCACTCAGATCCTCATGTATCAAGAGACTTTTGGCTTTGATCACAATTACTACAGAAATGCAGCTTTACAACGACATTATATCAGCTACAGTATATCCATCTTTAATATTATGACCACACCACATAAACAGCCATTTGGTTTAAACTACATTAAGACCATTCAACTTCAATCTCAATAAATATATGAAGACACCGAATACTCATAATTTTATCCTAAAATACTCATTATATCCATCCTAAATATCCTTCAGTTTTTCATTCATTCATCCTTCAGATAAACTCCCACTAGTTTAAGATATATTTTTTGTAAATCCCAAAAAGGATATTAAATTTGCAATGTACACACAAAAAAATAGTTTTAGTTCACCAACCACCTCCACTATCCATTACTCCACCAACCACCATTATCCACTAACCAATCCAAAAAAAAAAA
>JAGFPH010007389.1:8749-24130 GCA_018207615.1 Philaenus spumarius | reverse complement strand
ACACGGATCACACTCACTCTGATAATGTTGACCTGAGAATCGGATACGTGTTTCGTATTAGCTTCCAGTACTTTGTTGTTAAAACCTAGTAATTGACCGATGGACCCGGTCTCGAAATGAATTTGTCGTGAACATTGAACTTCCGCTTTTAAAGTGTTGTTATTTGGTTTCAGTGAAAATGTAACTCCTTTGGGGTCGAGTTCGGCTACAATATATCTTTCCATGTCTTCGATTTCGTACGATCCTGTCGGCATACGAATGTCCGCATAACCCAGTTCATTTAATTTGATTTTAAGTTTGTTATTAACGCCGTCTATTACGTTTGAATAGAATTGTAAGTGGAAAGATCTATAAGGCCGATTTCCCACTCTCCGCCGTCGAGTTCGAGTGGCGGGAAGAAATCGCACGAAAGTGTTGAACTGTTACCAGACAAAACGATACTCATCGCGATAGAAACTTTAAGCACAAATGTCCGCAGACGACTGAGTCGCCCGTCTGATGCTGTCTGTAATTATAGTGAACCGAAGCGTTTTGACCAAAATATCGAGTCAATTCTAAAGGTGGTCTTAGATTTCCAAAACTGTCAAAGTACTCGACGTTGTCCCCCCGTTTTCTATAACACACCCAATGCGTTCCCACGCCACTTATACTGTCCAAATTCACGATCGCCGTCTCGTTTTTGAAAGGTCGCAAAGGGAGTGTATCCCTCATGTAAACTCCCCTAAAGTGCGGTATTTTAAATTTAGCAGCGTATTTTTCCAAGTCGATATTAGTCAATGGTCTGATTGGTATTGAATCTAATGACGTTTTTTTTTACTACTCCTCTTTCTTTTACCAGCTCCTTTTTTCTTATACGGTTTCAAGTAAAGCCCTTTACCCTCGAGTTGTTTCAACAACTGCTCTACTGACTTTTTCCCAGACCTCCTCCTTTTCCTCTTGCCACCTCCAATTTTTGTTTTCAATTTCATCGCGTTCGTTACGGCCCAGGCGGCCGCTTTTTCACCTAAGCTAGCGTTACTCGCTTTAAACCTGCTCCAAGCCCGTCCCGCTAACTCTGTATCGGCTGCTCTACGTCTCTCCGAGTCGTTATACTTGCTGTAGGCTATGTCGTGCTCTTTACAGGCCTCGTCCAGCGGGTTTACACCTTTATCGCCACGCGCTAACCTCTTGGCTAATTTCGTGCCGGGTCCGCAGTAGTTGTACCCCGGTAAGTGGATTTCGATAGGAAGAAAATCTATAGCTTTATTCAAAACTTTATCACCAGCGCTCAATACACTTGAAAAGAGACCACGTCCTTTCCTGACAACTCTTCGCTTGCGACTGACAGATGTTGATCGTGACTTCGCCATTTGTAAACAAAACCTAAACGTATAAATGAATATAATCATTGGGGCGAGGTATCCGATTCTCAGGTCAACATTATCAGAGTGAGTGTGATCCGTGTAGAGTGCAATATAGTGGCTGGATCGTTTCAAAATGGTGTCGAGTGTCACATTATGCACGAGTTCTACCCCCCAAGTTGCCCCGGGCTACAAGATTGTAGAAACGCCGTCGAATATAATATATTTACCCGTCAAAGTGAAAACTGTTCATAATGCGACAGTGAGTCTGAGGGATCAGAACGGGGAGTTGATCGATTTTAGAGGCGAGTCGGTTTCAGTGAGATTGCATTTAAGACAAAAAATGGGGCTCGTATTTAACGAGCGCCAGTATAAGCCGGTGTTCAGTACGCATCAAGCCTCGACACGGTTAACACAGCTCAACATTCGTTTCCTCAGATCGTTAGGATTCAAAATCGATAATGGATTTTCTAGCAATCGATAGTGCTGCCGAATACAATGCCGTCATCAACGGTATGGAATACCATTCGCACCGTCCTTATGCGTCAGCCACTTATTTAAATAATGATGAAATTCGTATACCTATCAATCAACAGGACGTGATTACGGCTCCGTTTGATAGTCTACTGTATATCAAGGGCAAGTTGCTCGGGAAAACAACTACTAATACGGATGTGTCCATAAAGTTGGTAAATAACGAGGTAGCATTTCTGTTTGACGATATACGCTATGAAATCGCTGCAAACGAAGTGGATCGAACGAGAAACGTAGGAATCTCGAGTACGATTAAGAACCTTTTGTCGTTGCGGGAAATTGAAAAGAATAAACTCGCGAATGCTGGCTGGCTGGGGGCTGGTCAAACACAGGATGGTTCGATATTTACAATCTCGGTACCGTTGAAAATGCTTATGGGTTTTTTCGAAGACTACAAGAGAATTGTGCCTAATGTAAAACAGGATCTCGTGCTTTTACGTTCATCGACCGATGTAAACGCTATAATTAGCGAGGACGCTTCGAACGTGTCTCTAGAAATAACCAGCATACAGTGGAGAGTCCCCCATTTGACTGTATCGGATGCTTACAGAATGAAAATTTTGAAAATGATCGAACGCGACGCCCCAGTTCAAGTTCCGTTTAGAAGCTGGGAGATTCATGAATTTCCTACTCTCCCTCAGTCGCAGCAGATTTCTTGGACTGTGAAAACGGCTAATCAATTGGAAAAACCGCGTTACGTCATTCTAGCTTTTCAGACCGAAAGGAAGAATCAAATTAAAAAAGATGCCTCCATGTTCGACCGTTGTTCGGTGGACAATGTAAAACTTTATTTGAATTCCCAATACTTCCCCTACGATAATATCCACGGGGACGTTTCGACCATGTACAAGATGTACTCTAGGTTTCAACAGTCTTACTATCAGCGCGAGTCGTCTTCGTGTATGAATATTGCTACATTCAAGGAAAAGCCCCAATTTTTGTCATAGACTGTACCAAACAGAACGATTCTATAAAATCTGGCCCCGTCGACGATCGACTTGAAATAGAGGCTTCCTCCAATTTTCCCGCCAACACCACAGCCTATTGTCTCATTCTACACGATTCGCATATAGTGTACAATCTACTTTCCGGCACTGTTAAAAAGGTTGTAATTTAGGTAACCTTTCAGTCACGAACATGGAGCCCGAGAGGATGGTCGTAGGCAGTCTACCTAACGCACCGCTGGGTATTTTCTTAAAATCAGTACATTTCCTAAATCTCGAGTGCACAAAAGTCGTAGCAACAGGACTATTCCAGCATACGGGTTATAGCCTAGGATTGTTGCTTCAAGCGGGTAAAAACTATGTTTTCTTTACGAACAAAGTGTTTAACGAAATATTACTTTTGGACATAACTTCGGCTCTTGAAAGAAATTCTGCGCACTGTTTTATCCTAAGTGTCGGGAATATTCGAGTAACAACGGTGTTTGGAAAACGTTATGTTACATTCAACGACGGTCAACATTCTTTAAACTTGAACCTGTCGGAGTGGGGACTGTTTAAAGACGCCATACCTCTGATAAACCGTCGTATTCAAGAATTATTTTATTACGAGGAGGATTTGCGCGAATACATCATTAAGTGCCTGACCACAGACGAACTCGTTTCCAGTATACTCCCCGAAGCGGACAGATTGTACGACGAGGTGAAGTTGTACAAAAAACATGCAGGCAGTGGTTGAGTTTCACGGGTACCACGATAACAACTATAGGTTTATAATCAAAGAGTTTGCTATAGTCGGTGAGCATTTCTCCAATGTCGTTGTTTTCAAGCCGCCTTATACATTTGATCAACTGAATACTTGCGCTCGGAGGGCAGCCCTTTGGGTACAAAAACACTACCACCATATCGGCTGGGAAGAAGGTGACATTCCTTACGACGAAGACGTGATACGCTCGCTGTGCAAACCGTTTTCCATAATTTACACAAAAGGATTGGAAAAGGCTCAGTTTTTGAGAAAGCTTGTTCCACACGTGGGGGAAATATCTGAAGAGGTTGAAACATACTCGCACTGTACAGGGGTTAATTGTATATTACCTCAGCACTTTAAAGACGACAGTAAGTGTGCCTTAAAAAGTGCTAAATATTATTACGATTCGTTTCTGAAGTTAAAAGAACAAAACGAACTGTAAACACCGAAATTATTGATGTGGCGAATGGCCAAAACATTGTATTTTTATTTATATCCATTGTATATTGTATTCTAATAGCCGTTATTACTGTAAATACTTTAGTGTTGTAATGAGAGGGAATTATTAATAATAAACTGTATTTGTGTAACAAAGTTGTTTTAATGAGTCATTCCTATAACCATTTCTTTACCATTTTAATGTGTACAAGAAGAAAAAAAGTGTTTGGAAAAGAGTGACACAGTTTTTGTACATGTCTAGGGGTCAGTGACCGCCTTGACTCCTGGGTTATCGCTGTGTAACGAGATTTTAGTACAATGGTGTTAGAGGATATTGCACAACATTGTGTATTGAAAACTGGCAATTAATAGCAGCCATGGTAAATATGGGGAAAAAAACAAGAATTTAAATGTAATTTATTTCTTACATGGTTTTGACGGCAGCGCTTTCTGGTAGAGAATCAGTAACTTCTTTAATACGACGGCCTGATGCATTTCTGCCAACTAGGCATTCTTACACGTGTTAACATAACTTTTTGCTGATTAGCGGAATGTGTAAGTCTGCCGCGGAATAAACTGCGGATTGACTGTTAAATATATTTGAATACAAATTAATTTTTATTTGTGTTTTTAAAAATTGATGTAAATATTATTTATATACAACATAAAGCAGGATGGTGGAAATGTAAAGGAAAACTGAAATGAGCACAATGGATATTTATAATATTATTATTATTATTACTATTATTATACAGTCATGTAACATTTTAAACAATCATAAACAAAATATGTGTACTTCATAATTTCTAGAACAAGGAATTGATTATCATAACATAAAATTATATTCAACGATGTCATCGGTATTCTTTGAACTGCGGGTCACGCGCATCTGTCTGGTATAAACTGCAATCCTGTAAACGATATAATTTTCTACTCGCACACCCATCTTATTAGGGGCCATATAGCAGCGACCGTTGTACTCGATAAAGCTTTCTGGTATCTTCGGCATGAAAGTGTCGCATCCTTCGAATTTGTTTTTGATCCAAGTAACATACAGATTCCGACAGAGATTGTGACGCAATGCTGCTTTAAATACTCTTGCACCTCTGATCGCCCATACCGTTTCGATGTTGTTTTGGTCTTTGAGACTTTCTACAGCTTTGTTGAAAGTGGGGAATACCTTTGTATTCTTGTATTCGGAATCCCCCTCGAGGATCTTGTTCCATCCACGATAGTATTTGCTCAGTATTATATTCATCCTGGAGGGTAATGGTTTGTATTCGTCCGGTAACGATTCCCAGGTTTTACGACCCATAATAACAGCGGTCTGTTTATGCGGGTCGAACGCTTTTTTCGTAATCCTAGTAAAATAATCCGCATCGTTAACACCCCACGGTACTCGACCCCATGGTGTTCGCCCCTTACTACCGATTCCATGATTGTCTTCACAAATGGCTGCTATTATGTTTATATGCATGATGATCAAAGTGGTCCAACCAGTCATACAATATGAATAGTTCCGACGATTGCACGCACTAAACAAGCCTTGTAATATGAGACCGGATGTTAAATAAGCATTGTGTAAAGATTTACATTACATTTGCTAAATATTGGAATGTCTAGTCAGCATCTATAGTTTACTCTAGTGTTTCCGTGTGCAAATACAAGTACTTTATTACTAATCAATTAATTTGAATTTTATAAAAAACTTTATACACTTAATAAATTTCCAATTATTATATATAATTTATAAAATATTTTATTAAGAAACTGTATACTTTGCTTGTGATTTTTCTTTCACAGATCTAATTGACGTAGCCAAAATGTTAATTTAATACATACATTTTTTAATACACAGTTAAACAGGATAAGAAATAATTATTATCACTTTGTTTAATATAACTAATTTATATTTAACTGTAGAAATCATTACATATTATATTAATATTATAAATACAAAATTTACATAATATCAAGAAGTTCCTCAACTTCATTATCAACAATAATGTCATTTTCCTCGGCACGCCCCACGTATTGCCCACTTCCTGATTCATAGCCATCATCATCATCGCTGTCATAGATCCTTACGTCGTCGTCGTTGAGGAGTCTTCTTAACAGAGCCTGGTGACGTATATTGTTTAGCGCTGATATTCTCTCGATACCTCCATCACAATTTGTAGCTATGTAAATCCGCCAAACATTTGCTTCACTACACGGAAAGTTTATATCTACTTCCATTTTAACACGCAAGTCAAACCTATGAATAACAATTTTATGCCTTAAACTATTTATAGAAACGTTCAAAGTTAACTTTTGTCCACGAACTTTATATTTTGTAATTTCTAGATCTGTCACTAAAACATTTATATCACGTCCTAGTATGAAATGTAACTGTCCATTGATATGCCTTTTAAATATTGCATCGTTTTCTTTCAAAGGTAAGACAAAGACGTGTCGCACCATTGTAGAGTTTAGCAGTATTTTTCCGTGGACAAACTTAGCGCGAACACTATCGGAAGAAATGTTTTAACCGTACGCTTTAAATAGCTGACTATACATTAAATAGCAACCGTTGCGAGCTCTTTTGTCGTCTTTTATTACACCTCCTATGAAAAAAAAAGCTTTTTGTTAATACTATGCAATTTTAAAAGTGGAAAGTGTATACGATTAAATATGAAGTCATTCCCTACCCCCACCAACACTCCGGGACTCTGTGTTTTCGACGGCAACGCATTCTGGTAGAGAATGTTTTAACTATCCCCCGTCCGACATCGGTGCGTTCTGGTAAAGAAATATCACCGTGCGAGCGGGGCGATTCGGTCAAGTCCGTCGTTTTGGTTCGGGTAAGACAGGTAGAAATATATTACAAGGGTACAGCGAAGCCTATGGTTAGCCTAAGCTTATTTCGCTCAAGTACGGCTTTCGGGGGTTGCGGCAGAGCCTTACGTTCGGAAAAAGATCGGTTTGCAAGTCATAATTTTGACTAAGTCCGATTCGGATTTACTCGGGGGCGATCGGTAGTGTTCGGGGTTATATAATGCAATTTATACTATATTACAAGGGTACTATAACATTTGAAGCTCTTAATTTCTCTAAGTCCGATTCGGGGACGATCGGTAATGTTCGGGGTGTTATAATGCAATTTATACTATATCCCGACAACAATATAACAATTTAAAGCTAATAATTTCTTCTAAGTGACCTTCGGTTGGGTTCGGGAACGATCGGTAATGTTCGGGCTGTTATAATACAATTTATACTATATCCCGACGACACTATAACAACATGTATCTGACACAAGGTTGCTGACGGATGATAAACATATATACTTCACAAGACAGTACATTCTCAACAGAGTCGGCGTAGCCTAACCGCTAACGCTGCGGACTCGGGTCATGGTGATACCCGGTTCGACTCTCGGCGACACCCAAACTTTTTTCAAAGCAAAAAATTAAATTAATTTAAATATTAATTATTACAAAACAAGATGGCTGCCAAAAAAAAAAAGATAACGACTCAAAATTCCCCAAAATCTTTAAAAATCAAAAATTCCCAAAATTTCAAAAATTCACAAAAATCCAAAAAATGTTAGGTTAGGTTAGGACCCCCCAAAAAAAAACCCAAAATCCAAAATCCCCAAAAATGGGCTTAGGTTAGGACCCAAAAAAAGGGGGCGTGGCTTAGGTTAGGAACCAAAAAGACCCAAAAAACACTAAAAAAAGGGGGCGTGGCCCAAGGTCAATGACCTTCCCCCACTCCATTTTACTCTATACTGCCCCAGACTCTACTTGTTTTCAGCATTTTTGGTTTTGAGTCGCTTATAAACGAACCCACACGCATTTAAAAATTTAGTGAAACTTGCTTAGATCATATTTTTATAAGAATTAACCAAAGGAAGGATTTTAAAATATTGTCATCAGTATTGCATAAAGCTATAACAGATCATAGCATGACGGGACTCAGGTTATCTTATCGTGATTACAAAACTAAGCAAATAGATCGTGAAGACAGTCGAGTCTTTATCAACTATGATAAAGTAAACACTCTATTGGGCCAGGTTGACTGGACATCTGTTTATCTGCAATTTGACTCGTCTATCGCGTTCAATAACTTTTACGATAGGTATCTTAAATAAATGTATCTCTCTTTCTAGGGAAGTAAAAATTAATTGTGCAAAATAAATTTAAGCATTTAAAGCCATGGATTAATGACTATCTTTGCTATAAAATAAAAAATAAAAATATCCTTTTTAAAATAGTTTTAAAACAGCCTAACAATTTTAAATTACACATCTATTTTAAAGATTTCAAAACAAAACTACAAGCTGACATAAGGGAAACGAAAAATGCATATTACTGTAATAGGTTTACAAATTGTAATGGAAACTCTAAAAGTGAATGGAAATTAATTAATGAACTTGCTGGTCAAGAATGCAAAACTAACACAATTGCCGGTTTACAAATAAATGATACAGTTGTTATTGATAAAATAAATATATCAAATGAACTAAATTGTTATTTTTTAAATATTGTCAAAACCCTAGGCAAACACACGGGTGAAGTGGACAAGCTGGTTGTAAATATAAGCATTTTTTTGGACAAAGGTTGAGTGAAGGTATTTACATCCTGTAACTTTACAGGATGTTGAAAAAGTTGTTATGTCTTTAAAATTAAGCGAAGCTCCTGGAATAGACAGAATCAATTCCACAACAAAAAGAATTTTTGCTCAAATAGGTGACATTATTATAACTCACATTATTAATTTAAGTTTTGAATCTGGAAAGTTTCCTGATAAATTTAAAATGTCTTTAGTTATTCCTATACACATAAAGGGAAGTAGGCTTGAAATGTCAAATTATAGGCCAATATCTCTGGTTTCTGTCTTTGCTAAAGTTATTGAAAAACTAATGAAAAATCAAATTGTACAATATTGAAATAAAACTGTTTTTTTCAGCACTAATCAATACAGTTTCATGGCAGGAAAAAGAACTGAGGATGCTCTTCTTGATTTCAGCAATTTAGTTATGAGTGGGTTAAATAATGGAGATAAAACGTATGGCCTTTTTCTAGACATTACTAAGGCATTCGACACTGTTGATAATAAAATCCTGCTTGATGCCTTTTGGGACTGTGGTGACAGGGGTATAGTTCACCAATGGTTTATAAGCTACCTGAAAGACAGGAAGCAGTGTGTTACAGTTGGAGCACATGTGAGCGAGTGGGGTGGTGTTGATTGTGGAGTTCCTCAAGGAACAGTATTAGGCCCAATTTTATTCTTAAGTTATGTAAATACCCTTTGCAACAGTAAGTTTAGTGGTAGGTTGATTTCTTTTGCTGACAACACGGCTATAATTTATACAAAAAGAAATTGGAATGAATGCAAATTAGCCGGGGAAGAAGATTTAATCGGCTTGCAGTTGTGGTTTGCTAGACATAAAATGACACTTAGCACTAGCAAAACTAGTTTTATGAAGTTTTCATTGAAGGGTACTGAAAATCTTTTGCCACAGTCACGTATAATGTTTAAAATGTATAAATACAAACTCACAATGCGCTTTGAACTTTTCTTTCATAGAAAATTCCGAAAATATAAAATATTTGGGGGTTATGATAGATAGACGCATGTCATGGAAAACCCATATAAATGCTTTAAAAAGTAAGTTGAATAGAATTATTAGAGTTTTTTATTACTTAAAGGGTGTCTGCCCCAAGTACATGTTGAGGAAACTTTATTTTTCACTAGTCCAAAGCAGATTGGAATGTGGAATTATTTGCTGGGGAACTGCTTACAACACAAACCTGTATCCTATTAAAATAATTCAAAAATGCATTATCCGTGTCATACAAAATAAAAACAAAATTGAACCTTCAAGACCTCTTTTTCATTGTTTATCTTTACTACCACTTAAACATTTATTTATATACAAAGTTCTTAGTGTCTTTTACAGAAGAAGTGGACAAAATACATTTGTACCATATACAAAAAGCAAAATCAAATGTTTAGTACTATTATAGTGCTGTAATTTATGACACAGTTATAAGAAATTATAACTATTAGTGAGAGAAATAGTTTTATTTAACTGTGTATTTTTATGGTGATATGAATTAAATGTGACCAGAAGATGGGGTAACCCGAAACTGCAGTTGTCAAATCTAGCAACATAATACAGGATTGAATAAGACGTACACAGGTAAATTTATACCTATTCAACATATTTTGTTATTATATTTCAATCCGGGAGCTTACAAAATGAAATTATAAGATGTCTCTTATATAAATCATTATTATGAACATGTGCTGAATCTGTTTGTATGATTGAAGCATTAATGACTACAAACAACTATGGTGACAAATAAATAAATAACAATAAATATGATGTATACAGATATTAAATATAAATAATTAAAGGAGAATGAAATTTTGAATGGGGCCTAATTTGTTGATGACTATAAGATTTTGGTTCCGGCTAATGAAGAGAGTTTCCCATGCATCTAGTGAGTTCTGTTTTGTTACGTTTTTTAAAAGGGTCGTTATCTCGAAAAAATTATTTTCTTGTAAGCAGTGTTTGGCTATTGCTGATTTGTCGGGTCTATTGTACTTGAAGTGAGAGAAATGTTCTTTGCTTCTAATTTTAAGTTTCTTATAGTTTGACCTATATATTTTTTCGGGCATATTTCACAAGGTATGCAATAAATACCTGACTTCTGAAGGTGGTGAATTTGATCTTTTAGTGATCCTAATATTTTGCCTAGACTATTATTAGAGGTTAATGTTATATTTAGGTTAGCGTGCTTGTTTAGTGAGTTTTTTACAGTGTTTGCTAATTGTCTGTTGTAAATTATTTTTACCCATCGTTTATCTGTAGTATGATTCTTGAGTGTAGTTCTGCATTTCTTAATTTTGTTAAACATAGCTTTTTTATAATCTGATCAACAATATTTTTACTGTACTTGTTAAATGTTGCTGCCCGGTAGATATATTGTTTCTCTTCTTCGTAGTGTTCTAGGGATAACGGTAAGTTGACCATCCGGTGAACATCAGAGTTGAACGCCGCTCTTTTGTGAGCAGGTGCATTAAAATCTGTCCGTGTGCGTTGGCTTCCTGTATACTTTAAAGGATAGGTTGTTATTGTCGTTCCTTGTCACTTGTATGTCCAGGTATGCAAGGTGTTTGTCTTTCTCAATTTCTGTGATGAAATGATCTCAGAAGGAAACTAACAGTGCCGAACCCACTATTACCTAGGCTATATTGTCTCCCGAAAGTACCTAAAACGGGTACACAAATGCGACCAATAGTGTCAGGAATAAACTCTGCTACATATCTAATTGCAAAATGGTTAATCAAACAATTCCAGCAACTTACTCCACCACATTCAATGACAGTAAGAAACACGTATGAGTTCGTAAATGA
The DNA here is from genome assembly GCA_018207615.1 of Philaenus spumarius. Lineage (NCBI taxonomy): Eukaryota > Metazoa > Arthropoda > Insecta > Hemiptera > Aphrophoridae > Philaenus > Philaenus spumarius. The sequence continues at coordinate 12,719 of JAGFPH010007389.1, read as the reverse complement.
GGCTCAACAAATTTCATTATCTCCAGATGAATACCTTGTGTCTTTCGACGTAGTGTCCCTTTGCCCCAGTGTACCGGTGTCAATAACTATCAACATGATAGAAACGTGGCTAAAATCCTCCGATCTCAGAAAGGAAGAAATCAACGAATATTTGCTACTTCTAAATTTATGCGTGTCCCAAAATTGTTTCCAATTTAATTCAAAATTCTACACCCAAGATGAAGGCACCCTTATGGGCAATCAAGGGCAATCCATTGTCTAGCTTTTTAGCGAACTTTTTTATGAGCATGTTTGAAACAAATTTCAAAAAATGTATGAAATGTAGAATAGTCTATTGTTCTACTGCTCTAAAAATTACTTTTTATTTCTCCTCCTCCCAATTAGAGGTACCGGTGCGTACCGTCACAATTCAAGCACTGCTTATAATATTGCAGTTAGTGAAATAGGCCAAGTCTAAAAACAACTGATACAGATAATAATTAGGCTAAGGTAGGCCAACTCGGTCGAGTATACATTGCCTAAGACAAGAGTCCAATATAATAGTTATATTTACAGATTCCCAAACAAGTCTCCATGACAAATGAAATAAAAAAAAGAGTGAAGTGAAGACTCTTTTTTGTATGTAGTGAAGTGATAATTTATAAAACAATATCTTTACTATTAGATACGCCTGCTAAAGTTAAGTCAACACAGTAAAAACGTAAATGATATGTTAGAAAACACTGTTAAAACAGAATGGTACAAGGAAGTACAACCTAATAAGGTTATAACACGTGGTTTAACACCTGTAAATGGAAAACAAGCAATATAACGTCATTGTGTAAGATTAGGTTTGGTCGTAGGAATACAGGATTTCTATAGAATAGGTAAAAGGGATAAGCGTAGGACCTAACTGTGTGTTGTGTCTGGACAATGTACCTGAAACACTACAACACATACTAATTTATTATAGAGCATATAGGCATGTAGGGTATATAATTTGTTGACATCGGTAGAAGTTTATATATATATTGCAACGGGAAGTGCCCGATTGCAATTCGAAAATTTCGAGTTTTGTAAAGGAATTTGCAAAAATCGAATTTTTTGAGTCTGGCGAGAGCATCTACTGTACGTAGGCCATGAAACAGCAAAGTCCAGGCGACAAGGCCGTCATCTCCCGAGATGCGACTTTTGAACCATGACATGTTAAGAGCTGAAAACTTAACTTAGTAGAATAGGGAATGATTTCTGTGGGAATAACCGGGATCTGAGAATTTACGGATTCTGGTTGGTTAATGCATTGTGCTAAAAACGCGTGTATTGGTCATCCATTTCCCGATTCGTAAATCAAAAATGTACTTACGTTATAAGCGTTAAAAGCTAAGGGAAATTTTCAAATTAACTCAAATTTCAAAAAGAGTAATATTTTTGGAAATGGCATAATATTCTAAGAAAGAAAGGTTATATAACAAAAGTCGATATTTTCAGTTTTAAAGAAATCAGCCAAATCAAATTGAGATAAAGTAGTAGAAAAAAGAGTTTTAAAGTAAATGTCTTGTAAGGAACTTTTTAAAGAAAGAATGTAGTGTTATATAAATTAAATAAATAATTAAAATTGTGTAAATAGAAAAGGTGAGGGTTTTCACACATTTAAACGAAGTATAAAAAAGTAAAGTAAATATTTTATGTTATAAAGAGATGAATGAGAGTTATAAGTGTTAGGTGATATTGTAAAAAGTTAGTAGTTGAAACAAATTTCGGGAGTAGAGTTAATTAAACCCAGTTTGAAAAATCGAAATTTAAAAAGTCCATACAAACTACAATTTCTGAAGAAACAAAATAAAACTACGGCCATGTATCCAAAACAAAGGCAAATTGGATATACAAAAAGGAAAAATTGAAAATGTTAATGAGAAAAATTTAATTAATTAATCAGCTGCGTTAGAGACCCCAGTAGGCCTAAAAAGTGAACCCCGAGTCGCACAACTACAATTCGACTTCGAGAAGGAAGGTAAAGCCATGACGAATAAGAATCTCCAAATAAATCCAAAATCAGTGTAAAACTTAACGAGTTATGAAGAAAATAAGGAAATTGGTTAATTTTGGTAAAGCCAAGTAAAGATTAGACGAAGCGGAGGACACGTCACGAAAGTGGAAGGGATGAGCGGGAAGGCCTAACGCGGGAAACTGCAAAAGCTTAGATATGACTTTATGTGAAAACTAATGAGAAAAAAGGAGAAAAAACTTCACAACAATTCAGGAAATAATTTATACAACATATGAGTACCAAAAAACTCCGAAAAAAGTGGAGTTTTTGGAAATCTGGAAAAACCGCCAAACGCTACAGTTACAAGGGAAAGGGAGACCCTATAAAAGCGGAGGACGCGTTGATCTGGGGCTTCTTCTAAAAAATCGCTGCGAGAGATGTGTTAGTCTGCTTCTTATAATTTTTGATACGCCGTGAGGCTGCTGCATCATCTGTTAATTTTTCTAAGATGTTATAAGTTCGATATTGTAATCAAGTCTAACGATTACCAACAAGTACTGGATTTTTGTCTTCGTAAAACTTAAATATTATATTTTTTATAAAAGTCTAAAGAGCTGAGAGTTTATTAAGCGTAAATGACATAGTTAAGGGATGTCATTTGGACTACGTCAAAGGAACGAACTGGCAAACTCATCAACTTCAAATGAACTTCTAAAAGGATAACCAGACGAACAACCCGAGGAAAACTGGACATAAGGAGGGAAACGATCCGGCTAACCAACAGGCGACTTCTGGAGGACCACAGACATACCACGACATCAGGGAAGCTGTTCTAAAGAAAACACCTGTATTCCCAGGACAACACCAGCGACTCTGAGGTCACCAATTGTAGCAAAAAGAAACAGCAAACATAAGGTCTGTGAAAATCGAATGCTACGTTATTTGTCCCCTAAATTGCCTGAATTAGAGTCAGTAAGTTTGTTTCAAATACTTTGTTAGTTAGGATAATTTTTAAATTAATATCTGTAAAAATCTATTAAAAAAGTAAATTCATTCAAATCAGTAGAGTCATTAAATAGTATAAATAAATTAATAATTAAATCAAATCATAAGCCATATAAAATTAAAAGCCATTATTAAAATTGAATTAAATTAAATTAGAACGTTCTGCCTATCTGTAGAATAATTGTATTTGAATTGTGTTTAAAAGTTATTGTTTTAAAGGGAAAGTTACCCTAAGAAATTGATTATTATTATTTGAAAGGTCTATTTTATTTTGCAAATTTGGTAAATAAAAACTATAATTTATTTACAGAACAAAAAATTCACTTGAGTTTTAAATTTACCTGTATTACTGTATATCCATTGTGTCCTGTTCTTATACAATTAGTAGTGAATATATGAAAAGGTTTTTGAAAGCACAAATAGGTTACTATGGCGGTTCCACTGTTCTCACTTCTCTGAGATTTACAAAAAGTAAACAAGAGTCATTAATTATCTGAGCTAGTAAAGTTTTAAATTCTGGAAGTTGTAAAAAAGTCTTTTATAGAGTAAAGTAAATTTATTCAACTTAAATTGCATCACCTAGGTGAAACATGTTAGTAGCCTTAGCCTTCCAGTAGGTGATAGTAATTTAAATTTACAGCAAAGCAAGTTGTTTCTTTGAGAAGATTTTGGTGTCCCGAAAGTCGGGCCCGACAACAAGAGCTTTCGTTGTAAATTTTTGCGTCCCGAACGAGGGGCGTGATTTAAATTTGCAGCGGCAAACGTGGTTTGCATTGTAATATATATATATAAATCTATAGATTTATGTATTGCTTAGATGTACACATTGATGTATTTTTTTCTAAGGTTTGTTCTAAAAAATAACTATTAAGTACCATCCTATCAGCCAAAAGATGGTACATAAAAGTCATAATATCAAAATTAACCTTTATGATTTTTATAATACGGATACATTATTATTATTAGAATGTGATATATCCTAAGTATGTCCTATTTCAT
>JAGFPH010007388.1:42056-55745 GCA_018207615.1 Philaenus spumarius | reverse complement strand
CAAATATTTTAAAATCATTTCCCCTGTGGCAAATACATGTACCAAATTTCACATTCCTAGGAAGTAAGGTTTTTTAACTATATAACAAACAATATTTATTGTTTTAGGGGTTGTTTCAACCCTTACAGGCCAAATATTTTAAAATCCATTCTTAGTGTGCCTCTAGTGCCTATGAGCAGTATGTGTACCATATTTCAAGTTCCTAGGTGGTATGGTTTTTGAGATATATAACAAACAATATTTATTGTTTTAGGGGTTGTTTCAACCCTTGCAGGCCAAATATTTTAAAATCATTTCCTAGTTCGCCTTTTGCCTCTGTAGAAAATTCATGTACCAAATTTTACATTCCTAGGAGGTAATATTTTGAGATATATAACAAACAATATTTATTGTTTTAGGGGTTGTTTCAACCCTTACAGGCAAAATATTTTAATATCCGCTCTTAGTGTGATTCAAGTGCATAGGAGCAATATGTCTACCAAATTTCAAGTTCCTATGTTTTATGGTTTTTGAGAAACTGTGATCAGTCAAAACTCCCCCAAACCCCCAAAACTACCCCTAAAAATATGAATATCAAAATGAAATTTCTTTAGTTTTACTATTTCTATCACAAAGTATACACATGCCAAATTTCATATCTCTAGTTTCAATTTAAGTGGGATAATTAGTGATGATGAGTGAGTGATTGAGTTAGGGCTTTGCCTTTTATATGTATAGACAATAAAAAATGTATAATTAAAAGTGAAACTCAAGCCGGATCCACAATTTTGTAAATAATATTCAGTTTTTTTTCAGCACTCAATTACAAAAGATGGATTTATAAAATGGTTTGAAATGAGGCAATGTCAAAGCGCTCAGCTGCAAGAATTGCACTGTTTAAATATGGATATAGAGTGAAGCGCCCGTCGTCTCCGGCTTTCTCGTCTACTGAAGCAGACCCTTTTATTCAAAACGGTAGGTTATAGAGATACAAGTATTACAGTATTAAAAAAATTTAAGCTAGTAGAGTTTCCTAGAAATTTGTTTTCATTCATTTTTTCTCTATTCATCATAGTTTTATAGGTATAAACCTGCGAAAATCGAAAATAAAAAAATAAAACATTTACATCACTTTTTTCGCCATGGTGAAACCTAGCAATCGGTCGGGAGTAGTAAATGAGCACAGATCATGGTCCCCGGAACACGTTTAGGGTGTCATTAAACATTTTATTTATATATGTGTATATACACGTACGCACTCTAACGGCCGCATTTAACGTCTGATTTGGTCCAAACGTTGTACACACGTTGGTTGCCTGAGTCGCTCGTTAGCCAAAAAATTCAACTACCGGAAGCACATTTTTTGACCGGAAGTAACTATTTTTTTAGAGTTTTATCTTTTTAGGGTTTTATCTAAAAAAATAAATACAGGATAATAATATTCTGCACATTTTGTTTTTTTGCACTACCTTACAGCTCGTTAGGTTCCCCAAAATCGACCAAAACGTAAAATACCATAAAGTACCCGGTACCAATCCACGTGGGAGATTTTACCGCAAAACATCTCAGGGCTCTAGGGACGGTGCCTCCAGTCCTACCCGAGTGCAGCTCTGACGTCAGTACGATGTCAACTGCGCAGACTACAGCAGTGGACTCCTTGTGCGCGCTGTCGTTTACTCGCTGTTGTAACTCGACGGAAAAGCTTCAGTAAAATGACACTTTCATATTCTGAAGCTACACAGAGTACGGATTCTAACAGTATAAATAACTTTTATTTTAACAGGTATTTTGAATTTTAATAATTGAAAATATTTCAGGCGTATCACAGACCGACGTGGAAAAGTTACTAAGCGAAGAAATTTTTTATTTTTGGGTTACAAAACTTACAGTGGGAAAGTTGTAGCCAATGAGTTGATCTAAACTTTTCGACTCGCCGATTTTTGATACAATCATTACATCTACTTATATAAAGCTAGACGGTAACACTGATTCATTGACATTAATTATTAGGCACTTCCAGTAATCGGACCCCCCTCAACCTTATACTTGAATTAAAGCTCTCGACGGGAAACTTTTGGGAAAGTTGCCAGAAGTTAACATTTTTTAATTTTGCAAGCACCTTTTGGGCGGGAAAGATTTTTTAGATTTTTGCAATTTTTTCATTTTTTCACTTTGAGCGCGTTTTGTAAGAAAACGGTAAGAGATAGCACAAATTGTTAAATACAAAAGTTGTAGAAAATTTAATTTTAGACAAACGATTTTTCATCAGATTTAAGATCCAATCATCCATTTAGCCACTATTCATCCGAGAAGGGAAACTCCGCCCAACGTTTTTAAAGCTAGCCGGTTTCACTGATTCACTGACATTAATTATTAGGCACTTCCCGTAATCGTACCCCCCCTCGACCTAATACTTGAATTGAAGCTCTCGACGAGAAACTTTTGGAAACATTGCCAGAATTTAACATTTTTAAATTTTGGATGCACCTTTTGGGTGGGAAAGATTTTTTCGATTTCTTCAATTTCTCACTTTGAGCGCATTTAGTAAGAAAACGGTAAGAGATAGCAAAAATGTTAAATACAAAAGTTGTAGAAAATTAAATTTCAAAGAAGAGATTTTCCGTCAGATTCAAGATCCAATCATCCCTTTAGCCGCTATTAACCTAAGAAGGAGCTCCGCCAAACAATCGTTCAAATTTCCCATGTTATGGAGATAATGCTTAATGAGTTTGAGTCAGCTGTCAAATAAAACAGCTGATTTGTGCTCGGTCACCTATGTACAAACGAGCCAAAGATTAACAAGATTCTTTAGCGAATTTTCCAACTGCGAGCGAAGCGAAGCAGCCATCTGAGGCCGAAGGCCGAGGCGGGGTTGGGATGCGAAGCGTCCAGGGGCAGAGCCCCTAGTCATTACATAAACGTAATGGATAAGGATGTAAATATACTCCGGGAGTGGCGGTATAGTGGCGGCGCGGCATCGCCTCGCGCTTATTAAAAACTGATTTCATAATCGGCATATTCTGATCCGAGGCCGTCGGCCTAGTTTGTGCGCTGCGAGCGAAGCGAAGGCTGCAAGGTCAAGGTGCGAGTGGAATTGCAGCAGCGCGTACCTCAAATTATGGAGGCTTCCAAACAAATTCTACTAATATATTTCGTACACACAGCCAGCCTAGTCAGCAAATTTGTGAGTAGACAAATTTCCCAAATTGTTGGTTGAAACCCTAAATCATACAAATTTAATTTTGAAAATTCGCTAAATTCTCGTCAGCGGTTCAGCTGCGTGATCGAATTTTTTATCTCATACTTTTAAAAAAGTACAATTTAAAATTTGTTGTCAAATTTCGGGATTACGCAAGAAAAATTTATAGGAAATTTTATTAGCTTAAATATTGGTAATAATACTTTTATCTCTATAACCTAACGTTTTTTAGTTAATAAACAAAAAAGTCTTCTCAGGCCCCCTGCGCCCCGCACAGTCAGGGCACTTAAAGTTCGGGCACTTTTAATATGTTTACCTCCTAACCACTCTAAATAAAATTTTAAAGTACATTTTCTCTTTCAGCCATTTCTTTCTACAACCCCTTTTATGAAAAAGAGATGTACAGTCAGTCTGCGTGAACTGAGATGGCTTGCATTCTGACAACTACCTGTATTTAAGAATTTGCACTAGTTTTAGTTGGAACACATTGACATGTACTAATCATGACCAACTATAGGCCAGCTGTTTAATATTGGAAATACTTGATAACCAGACTACAAATTACAGATTATTTTATTGAATTACTGACAATGTCAGAACGCTACATCGTTCATTTAATCTAACATTGAATGGAGTTTTTCCTGCCAATGTACTTCCTATTCATTCACAGTTTATAGTAAATACAGTTTTTAGTATTCTGAAAGCCATTTATGGGTTTTTTTCTGTCTAAATGTGCCTAAAAGTGTTTTGATTACCAAACGACGTTTAATTTCATATTTTCTAGCTAAGTTTGACTTTCTCGGCACATAGGGGATTGTTACCAAAGTCAGTTTATAAGCCAATTTATCTTTTTTTACGTTAGACATCGCTTTTTAAATTTGAAAATCATGTGCTTAGGGTATAAATTGATCGATAGGCCAACTCTGATGCGATTTAGTTCTCGTTTTAGGCATTCTTTATCAGAGCACATATTATTAGCTCTGACCAGTAAGGAATGCATTTTGACAGCATTAAGCTGAGTTTACTAGTGGCGCAGCTCATCAAGCTCTACAAAAATCGATAATTTATGTGGAATCCGAAAAACAAAAACTATTTCAATCGCAATAAAATAAGGAAGGAAATTAGTTCTCAACTAAACTTTGCTAAAGAACGCAGTGTGACCGCCAACCTTTCTTTCACTGTTACTGCTTCTCTGAATGTTGTGTCTTTTTTCCAACTTTTTGACTGATCAATGAAACGAGTTATTCAACATCTTGTGTAATCATGCGGACGAAGTTCTTAACTGTATCATCAATGGGTTCGTGTACCATTTCTCTCATAAGATTGTTTCCATATTGGCTTTTTCCAAGGAATAATTGTTTACTCCACCATGGTCGAGCGAGGCGATATTTTTCGCTCTGAATTGCGCTCTATTTTGGGTAGTGCGAAATTTCACTCGAATAAATTTAACAAGTGTTTTAAATGTTTTAACAAGTGTCGTTTGTGTTTTTATTTATTTATGTGTTAAATATCATATTAATCTCTGTTTATAAGAGTAATTGTGATAAGTGTTTTTTCTGTATTTGTTCTGATGATGCATGAATATGAAAAGGCGAAACAGCTGTAAACGACATAAAGACTTCTAAAAGGATTGCTAAGGCAAGTATAAATAATAATATTACATTAATTTTGTTCTTGATATTGTTTTTATTCCTATTCTTTTCCTGTTTTATATACACTGCCCTAGATTCAGAACGCATTAGAAAATGTAAACGAAAATTGTGTTCACTTTAATTCTTATCACGAAAGTGAGCCATATTTACTAAAGGCCCACCTACTCTTCTTTTCCGAAATAAACCCTTGACTTTTCAAACTAATAACACTGACCCGCTTGCAACCAGTGCCGACCTAGTACAATTAACACAAAGTCACAGTTAAGATGTTTAATTTAATACCATTGTTTAAATTACTTAAGTAAATATTCTCAACACCGAGATAATGTCCAACTGTTATGATTTGAAGCATGAAAACCGCCTCGAAGCCCTAATCTCACGCGATCTGTCTCATTTTATGTAAAGGTGTATTTCATGGCGACATTTATGTCCAAATTATTTACATCGATCTTTCTGCTTTACTTTGTAATATAGTACGAGTATGTTAACTTTCATTGTAATATCTGTGTTCATGCCAGAAAACAATAAGATAAACATACGGAATAACTAAAGGCTCCGATTTACCTATTCCCTCACCTAACCTAACCCAAACCTACATTTTTATTTCCACAGTGAAGGTGAAAGCTTTACCAACAAACCCATTAGTCGGTCCTCTCGTTAGGTACCCAGCTTTTCCATCCTTCATCACACTGGGACTGCTACTAGCATTACTCCATTGTGATGGTTGTCTGTTTTCCTAGTAAGTGTGTTCGATAGTTTCATTTTATTGGAAGTGTTAAATAACTGTATTTTTGCTGCAGCATTGACATAGTAAAATCAACCACTGCTTACCAGTTTTTCTTGCTCGTTAATGTGGTCGGTATAAATGATGGACACATCAGGCATGAGACTTATAGTTTTATTTAGATCCTGTCTGTCACGTACCCACCTTGGGCGTTGGAAAGGACCCAACTGAGTTTCCTTCTCTACGGTACAGGCAGGTGGGCGTAATAACCCAACCTAGCCTAACCTAACACAACCTAAGCTAACCAAACCTATTTTAACCATACCGTAAAAAAAACTTAACCCTAGAAACAAATATTAAAATTGAATTAGAAAAAGGAACACATTTGCACCCAACAGTTTTTTTTAGTACTTCCGTAAATGACAGTTCTGTTTAAAAAAAAATTATCAAAAAGTTGCATATTTTCCACGCGTTACTTTTTACAATATTTTACATTTTTCATTTCAAAATAACGTCTCGACTTTTGGCGAATCAGACCGTGTATAAGTGAAGCGATTAATTTTGTTTGTCATAAAATGGCGATAAATTTAAATATCAATAGCGTGTCACCTCAACGCGGCGCAAACAAAGTACATCCATCAGAGCCGCCTGTCTGTCTGTCAGCGATGGGACCGATAATAAACGTCACTCGGTGACAAATGATTTGCGGCTTTATACTCGTAGAGTACCCTACGTCGTTCTGATGCCGAAATGTGTGATGTGAATATAAGACAATGCCGTTGAAACCAAGGGATTTGTGTTCTAATTATGTCAGACAATTCACTCCCTACAACAAAAATGTAACTAATTTGATCTTTTTCAAGTTTTTTATAAACATTTTTGGATCAACAGCTTCGGAATGATGGAAATTAATTATTTTTAGCACCTTTTAGCTTCCATCCCCAAAGGTCTTAAACTTGAATTTCTGTCAGGGTTCTGATTTAAACAACGAATGCCAAATCATTCGCACCCTCTTTAGTTATGAAGAAATACCAATTGACTTTTGCATTAGTAATAGTTTTAAAATTTCATCCTATGAAAATTACCACGGTGCATAATATTTATGTTTTATTTATTATTTAAAGTGCATGTTTGGTTTTATTTTTATCTTTATTATTTTTAGAGAAACGTTTTTAAATTGTTTACATAATAAATAAAAACAATATATATATATATATATATATATATATATATATATATATATACTAGGGGGCCCGTGCGCAAATTGCGCATTTTAATATTTTTTTTCTGTTTGTGAGAAAGACACCAACAATTTGAAAAAGTTAAATGATTTTAAACTCACAGAGTTATTAATATAAAGTTAACCTTTTTACATGCAATTTAAATTCTAAATTTAATAAGAAAAGTTCTATTTCATAGTAAAAAACTGACCATTTTTGATTACAAAACTTCTTTAATTACAATGTTTGAAGTAATTACTCCATCATGTGTTACCTTTTGCTTAACAGTTTCTTTTACTGACACTATCATATCGGAAAATCGTCTAACTCTTGAAAAAGCAACATAAAGTTGTCCGTGAGAAAATACAGGTTCTGGCAAATACAAACCAACTTTGTCAAGGGTTTCGCCCTGCGCTATATTTACCGTTATGGCAAACGCAAGCTTTATTGGAAACTGTCTTCGAACCATTTGAATGGGCATGGTTTTGTCTGATGGTGTTAAATCTATTCGGGGTATAATGCACGTTTTATCAGAACCAATTATTTTTCCTGTAATAATATGTTCCCCTAAATTAGTTATTACCATTTTGGCACCATTAATAAGTCCTGATTTCGAATTCAGATTCCTGATTAAAATTACTATTGCATTTTTCTTGAGTGTTAGTTTGTGAGGTGGTAGTCCAGACGGGTTTAATGAGTTTAAGAACTCTACTGGATAAAGTTGGTCATTGTTGTTTCCATCAGCTAGTATTGAATCACAACTTAAGTATGTTTTTCCTTCGCCTAGTAATAGCTTAGAAACAACAAAATTGTTTATTGTTTCACAGTCATCGTTTTTCGGACAGAGAATTAATTGCTGACGAAAAATATTTTGAAACATTTTCTTCATTGATTACATTAGTATCAAAAACGTTTTCGACTATGCATTTTTCATCACAATAACATTGTCTTGGGATTTTGACGGCTTCGTTTGAGACATTTGTTTGTATTTCGAGCTCACCATTACATAATTTTAACAACCACTCCCTAAAATCCTCATCATTCGCACACATGTTCATGGTTAAGTTTCTCACTTGCACATGAGACCATATGGGTGATCGTTTAACCGTTATATCGATAATAGAGGTCGTGTTGGCATGCCTTTGAACTGGAAGTACTTGGCGAAAATCCCCTCCAAACACAATAATTTTAAATCCAAACAGCATATTAACGTTCATTATTTCTTGTAGAAGTCTGTCTACCACTGTAAGAGCGTCTTTAGGGACCATGGACACTTCATCCCAAATAAACAAATCAGCTTCTCGAATTATATTTGCATCTTTTGAGTGAGGCCTAATAGAAGAAACAGAAGTGTCCAAGATGGGCACAGGTAACTTAAACAGTGCGTGTGAAGTAAGTCCTCCAGGAAGGAGATTCGCAGCAATGCCAGTCCATGCGACTGGTAATACAGTCTTATCTTCTCCTCGTAGAATGTGACACAAAGTTTTGTAAATAAATGTTTTGCCAGAGCCACCTGGTCCATCAATGAAATAACAATTCGGAAGTTGATTCCTTACAGAGTTTAAAATTTCGTCGACTACCGTTTTCTGTTCGTGGTTAAGTTTATAATAAGCTTCTTCTCCATTTCAACGATCTTCATCACCGTCGTAGGCAAATATAATTTGTTGTACTATTGGATGACGTTGAGGTAGATTGTAATGTTTTCAGTTTCTTCCAAGTTGCTTGAAAATTATTTGTAACTCCTTTAACGTTAAACGATAGGACATCTCAGACTGGTGGTCCTTTCTAAAGTCCTCAGATAGCGCCTCTTTAAATGTTTCCCATAAGTCTAAGATGTTAAGAGGTGAACAAAATATGCAGATTATGGCGAAAAGCCATCTCAATTACAACGGCATTTGGTGGCCAGCTGCCTCTTGCAAACATTTTTTCCATTCTTCATCGTTACTGACTAAATGCAGCTTTTCTGCAGCTTCTTTGAAAGTGTGGCATTCTATACCATCGACTGATCGTAAGTCCAAGAGTGATGTTGGTCCTCTTACGTGTAAAAGTAAAAGACGGAGGTAAAACGTTTCAATGTCAACTGGATTTACAGTGTAAATGCGTCCAATACACTTACAGTTCCCCTGTCTAATTTTCCACTTTCCGTTTGACCATACATAGTGTTCAGGAATTTCGTGGTATAGAAATTGACGGGCTGTTTCTTCTTCATGGCATAGTTGAAAATATGCCATTAGTTTAGAATCCTTTGCAATATTAGCATCTCCTTCATGACCAGCTTGAAAATACACCAATTGTTCTTCTTCTAAATGAATGGGGAGCCGTTCTATACTGTGAGAACGGTGGAAAAGAGGTCGCTCATGCAGCCGCCACATCGCTTCAGGTGGACTTACATAGCGAAAATTTAAGTAGATATCTACTTCATCTACTGTGACCTGTTGATGACCTTCAGAATTGGCTCGTAATTGCAAAGAGGCGCAATCATGTCCCTTGTAAACATATTTGTACAGATATTTAACAGATTGAATAGATGAACAGCATTCAACATTGATATGGGCATTATATTTACGGCTTAAAAACCCATTATAGGGCACAATCCACCGATTATCAACTTCAAGTGATCCAACTGTCATTGTAGCACCGTTGTCGCGGCGCCTGTATAGGGGGTAGCTATTGACATTTAGGTTTGTCTGATCTTGGAAGTCTTTTGGGAAGTTCTTTGAACATACGCCATCTCGCATACATGGACTGTTTGGCCGGAGAATGCCGCAAGGTCCATGAACCATACATTGATTGATAACTGAGAAAAGTTGAGGGTTATCTTCTTTACTTGGAATTTCAGAACAAATTAATGAATCGACGTCTTCAGTTGTCCGCAGTTTATCTATTTCTCTTAATATCAAAAGAATATGCGCGTGAGGAAGTCCTCTCTTTTGGAATTCAATCACACATACATAAGCCAGTACAACTCCCAATACGTGTTTTTTTATCAGATCCTCCAACAATGATTTCAATTTCAAATGGAACACCCTTGTTACTAAATCAGGTCTGTTTTCAAATTTTTCGTATTGTTTTAATTCATGAGTAATTTCAATCCATTTAGGGTTGCAGGTAAACGTCAAAAAAATATCTGGCTTTCCAAATCGGGCAATTATTGTCATTGCATCCTGATAATTTTGTAACATATTTCTTGGACTTCCAATAAATGTTGAGGGAAGGACAACAGGAATGCCACCAACAGCACCTCTTTGCCGAGCGTCAGAATTGAGAAAATCAACCAACCCTTTGTAACTTTCCGCTCTGAGTTCTTTCTGATGTGACCTAATATATGCAATCCTTGACCCCTCTACTTTAACATAACTGTCGACTACTTATTGTTGAAATAATCTACCAGAAGCTTGAATGATATTAAAATCCCCTCTAATTGCTAAACGGTAACAATAGTATTGCAACTGATTGGTAACAGACCGTTTAGCTGTTGAACGTACTTCTACGTGAGGCATACCGGGTTTCCATCCAGAATCGCCACATGGGAAAATAAGAGGATAACACATTGGATCTGAATGTGGATTTAGGTAAAATATTTTAGTAAGCACTCCTGTTGTCTTACAACTTACTGTAAAATCAAATTTTCCAGGGGGTGCCCCATCATTACTGACAAAAACCGCAGCAATGTCATTCACCGTAGGCGCATTACACCTTCCTGGATGAAATGCATTATCGGTTGTGAATTGTAATTTTAATTCTCGTATACCATCAGATATATCTTTCACAAAGTTAAACACTTGTGCATAAGGGATGTATGTTGTAAGCATAGTTTGCAATCTAGCAAGTAAATTATGATTACATTGTCTATTTGCTACATGATCAAATCGGTGCTGCAAAGCTGTATCGTAGTCTAATATGAATAGGCCAGCATAACTGGGTAAGGTGCCATCAGTGGGGTTTAAATTTCCTATCATGTGGTAAACCTGTCCATTTAATTTAAAGCAAGTGGACCCTCTTCCAGGAATTTGAACGACATTTACCTGAACTGATGCAAACGCAAAAGCATTGTTAAAACTGCGAATATTGTCTATTTAATAATGTTTGGTATCTTGGTCATTCCTCTCAATTAACTGCCTTAGCTCATCGCAAATATCAATAGGCTCCAAGCTGGCCTTCCCTTTGTGACAACAAATAGAAGAAGATCTGTCACGGACTTCACCTAAATAAAGCTTAGCTGAATAAAACACACACACATTGTCCATCGCCCCAACACTAAGTATTTCAATTTGATTGTCTTCTGGAAATAACCTCGCACAACAGTAGGATCCATGTAATTTTTCTTCACGTATTCTTGCCCTAACATCATCTTTAAATCGCTGCAAGTATATAGGTGGTACAATGTCCCTCTGCTGTTCAATCAGTCTTTGTCTCTCTGCAGTCTCTGATCTTGCCGAAGGTTACGCATGTTTTCCCTAATCTCATCTACTCGGTTTTCTCTTTGCCTTATTCTTCTTTCTGTTGCATGGTTCAAAACTCGTCTCCGTGGCATAACGAATATTGCAATACCCTTTTACCTTCCAAAAGTTATTTCGTACCTGAAAAAACATTAAACATTAAAAAAAAAACATCATCATGTGAAAATTATGAAAAAAATATGATTTTTTTTAACCCTACATCTGGCATTTGGATTTTCCTATATTGGCAGGCACTTTTTTACTACCTGAACACATTGTTATATAAACTAATCCATTTCAGTAAAGTATATACATTTTTGAGTTCAGAGAACATTTTCATGTAATTTCTTTTACATTTACCACAAAAGAAAAACTACGTTATAAATATAAAAAAATCACTTCAGTAAATGAAAATGTAAAAATTTGGCCCTTTGGAAAAATACCAAAAAAATTCTGATAAATTCAAGCTGTAAAATACCCTATGTATAAAAAATACTTTTCTATAAGATATAATGTTTAAAAACTTTTTCGAAAATACGTTTTTGGGAGAAAGAAGAGTTAATTTTCGAAATTTTGAAAACAATTACCTTTACATATATTAAGAAATTTATAAAAATGTCTAAATTAAAAATAGTGATTCTAAATTATATTTTATTATAAATGATAATTTGTAGGCCTACTACAAAAATCAGTTCAAATGTAAATATATAAATTATTGGATATATATATATATATTTTGTATCTTTTATAAAGTCTTATTCGTTTTTCCATGAGGATAAAAGTTCATAAAAACACAAAATTTGTTTACAAAAGGCATAAATTGAAGTCTAATTTTATCATAAATATACAAATACATGGTGCACATCCTTATATATAATTCTGTAAGCGAAATTTTAGATTCAAAATTGTGGGAATTAGGTAAATCGGAGGATGATGGGAGAGGTATCAAATTAAAGGTATCGATTCAAGGAACGAGGGAAAAATAAAAGTTTTTTCTAAAATTTAAAACTAAGGGGTTTTTGGGGTTCCCGAAAAACGAAAAATGCCCATAAGAAATACATGAGATTTTAAAAACATCTGTTTTGTTTAGATTAAAACATTTGGTATTAAATAAATACATTAAAATAAAAAACAGCTGTTCTGTAGTTTACATTAAAACATTTGGTGTTAAATAAATAAATTAAAACAATAAAACAGCTGTTCTGTAAAATAATATGACAGTTAATGTAAATTATATTGTTAAATAAAATGTGCTACTTATTAACCTATAAAAGATAAACGTTGACACACACATAGAAGA
This sequence comes from Philaenus spumarius, assembly GCA_018207615.1. Taxonomy (NCBI): domain Eukaryota; kingdom Metazoa; phylum Arthropoda; class Insecta; order Hemiptera; family Aphrophoridae; genus Philaenus; species Philaenus spumarius. The sequence continues at coordinate 43,232 of JAGFPH010007388.1, read as the reverse complement.
GAAACCTTATAAGTGTGATTTTTTTAAGGTTGTGTGGCTGTTCTATTAACTTTTCATACATTAATTATAATTTTCTTAATATTTTGCATAAATTCTATCATGTTATCAACTGGGGGAAGACCAGCAAGACGTGGGAGAATGTTCAGAAATGTAGCGGACAGACGTAATGCAAATAGGCGAGTAAGGCGAGTTACACACTGAAGTGGCGTGGTATATTATTATACACACAGAGTAAATTATTACACACATTCCGTGAAAAAATCATCAAGACACGATACATTTTAATTACTTTGTTTATAAATTATTGTGATTAAATTTTTAGTATCGAAAACGTGTATACTTTGCAAACAAAATTTACAATACATTTTAAAAATGTACATATCTTTTTATCTATATATTCGATTTTAAATATTAAAAAAGATTTGGATTCACAATAAAATTCTCTATAAATTATTACATTCACAACAAAATACATAATTCAAATAAAAGTCAAATAATACAAAATAAAAAAAATATTGTTCACCATTTAACGAATTTGAAATAGTAATTTGTATAGGCCTAATCAGTAAAGGCATTAAAATTTGTTGAAACAATCTGATTTATTTATATTATTATTAAAGATATGTTTTCTATGTGTGGTTCAAATTTTATTAAAATCGGTTAAATATTAAGTTATTAAAGTTATTCAATTTTTACTGAAGACATGAACAAAACATTTTTCACCGAATAAAAATATCGGAAAGTTATTTTTTATAGGCCTAATCAGTAAAGGTATTAAAATTTGTTGAAACAATCTGATTTTTTTATATTATTATTAAAGATATGTTTTCTATGTGTGGTTAAAATTTTATTAAAATCGGTTAAATATTATTAAAGTTATTCAATTTGTACTGAAGACATGAACAAAAATTTTTTCACCGAATAAAGATATCGGTAAGTTATTTTTTATAGGCCTAATCAGTAAAGGTATTAAAATTTGTTGTATCAATCTGATTTTTTATTTTATTATTATAGATATGTTTTTTATATGTGGTTCAAATTTTATTAAAATCTGTTAAATATTATTAAATTACAATTTTTCACCAAATCAAGATATCGGAAAGTAATTTTTATAGGCCTAATCAGTGAAGGTATTAAAATTTGTTGTAACAATCTGATTTTTTAATATTATTATTA
>JAGFPH010007388.1:19210-42046 GCA_018207615.1 Philaenus spumarius | reverse complement strand
GGTATTAAAATTTGTTGTAACAATCTGATTTTTTAATATTATTATTATAGGTATGTTTTCTATATGTGGTTCAAATTTTATTGAACTCGATTAAATATTTCTAAAGTTATTCAATTTAGAACCTGTGGAACACAAATCAACCCAGAATTAAACACTGACGAAACAAAACAAACAATCCTGCCACATTGCCATATGCTATTGATTCTTGATGAAGGATCAAAGTTCCGAGAACCAGCTCAAATTGACCAATGCGTCTGTGCCGAACTACCAAATCGACAAGAATTTCCTACACTTCATAATATTGTCGTAAGGAATATGATACACGGACCATATTATGTGGTCAACGCAAGAATAAATCTCCTTGCATGATAAAAAATTGTTGCACTTAGAAATACCCAAAAGAGTTTCTAGAGGAAACTATAGAAAATAACAATGGATACCCCCCAACTACTGCCGAAAAAAATGATGGAATAGTTGCAAGAAAAGGTATCCACCAAGTTGATAATAGAGATGTTGTCCCTTATAACAATTATATGTTAACTTAAGTATAATACGCACATTAATGTAGAAAATTGTTCCACAGTTCGTTCTGTAAAGTATTTATTTAAGTACCATGTATATAAAGGTTATGATTCTGCATGCATAGAATTTGTAAGTAATGTTAATCAACCTAACAATGCCATAGTCTACGATAGAACTAAAAGTTTTTCAAATATGCGATATGTAAGTTCTCATGAGAGCATTTGGCGCCTCCATTTAAAACAAGGAAATGAACAGGCTGCACTCAATTGATCTGAAGAAAAGCATACAACTCTCACAGCATTGTTTGATTTAAACAACCGCGAACCAACTGCCCGCCAGTATTTATACAATGAAATTTCGCAACATTATCGGTTTTCGGGTAATGCGTGAATGCCTCGACAGAGAGAGGGTGGTAAAGTTATAGGAAGGATGTATAATGTGGCACCTAATGAATCAAATTGGTTTTATATACGCATATTGTTACTTCATGTTAAGGGTGCTACATCGTTTGAGAATTTACAGCACTACAATGGTACAACATATTATACTTTTAAAGAGGCAGTTTTATCACGTGGACTCCTTCAAAACGATCAAGAATGGCACCGTTGCTCGGAGGAATTAAAGAATATACAAATGCCACATCAGCTCAGGCAATAATTATTTGCATTCATTTGCTGTTTCTGTGAACCAACGTCACCTTTAACATTACGGACTACCTTCAAAGAGAAACTAACCGAAGATATGAATGACATTGATCCTCATGAAGCAGAAATGGCATCATTACAAAAAATCCAGAATATTCTGAGAGAAAACGGATTCAACTGTGCTACTCTCGGCCTACCAGTTCCACCTGAAGTCGCTATTGAAAACCCCACATACAATCTACAGGAACAAGCTGCTTTTTGCATAGAGGTGTATCATAAGCATAATTTTGAACAAAAGATGGCCGTGGATCAAATCTTGAATGCAATATCTGGGAATACGGAAGAGAAACTATTCTTTTTAGAAGCTGCTGGGGGATTTGGAAAGACTTTCATATGCTCATGTATTTTGAAAATAATCCGAGGTCGAGGCCAAATTGCCCTTAGCAGGTGCTTGGACTGGGATAGCAGCATTGCTTTTAGACGGAGGCACTACACTACACCGTTTACTTGGCCTTCCTGTACCCATGCTACCCTCATAGGTCTCATCAATCAAGGAAAATTTCAACAAAGCTACTATTCTCAGAGAAGCTTCTATAATTATTAAAATAGACGAGTCGTCGATGGTGCCTGCTGCAGCTTTTGATTGTATAAACCATCTCCTAAAAGATGTAATGAATTGTTTGGACTCAGTATATGGACAAATGCACATTGGTGGTAAAGTAGTCCTTTTTTGTGGTGATTTTAGGCAGATTTTGCCTGTGGTACCGTTGTCTGGTAGAATAAAAATAATTGAATCTTGCATTCAAAGAAGCTGAGTTTGGAAATACATTACACTCATCCATTTGAAAAAAATATGCGCGCAAATGATGGCGAAAAATTATTTTCTAATTGGCTTCTTTAAATAGGCAATGGAACATTAATAAGTGACAGAGGATCAGATTATATTAACATTTCTGAAATTAATTATATCATTTCAGAGGATTTACTGATCAAGCATGTCTTTGGCAACTCAATAAATGAGGTGATTGCTAGACAATATTGCAATCATGTAATAGTCTGTCCTTTGAATGAAAACTGCGATAGAATTAACGAAGATGTTTTAAATTTAATTGAAGGTGATTTCAAAGAGTATTGCAGGGTGGATGAAGTGATATATCAGACGATCCAAGCGAGGAATTAAACATCCCATTTGAGTATATAAATTCTATAACTCCTTCAGGAATGCCACCTCATAGACTTAAGTTAAAATTTGGTACAATTTGTTATGCTTATAAGAAACATGAATATGGGTTCCAGTTTAGTAAATGGAGTGCGAATGTTGGTGTTGGAAATGTATGACTAATGTCTAAGTAATAACAGGGTTTGTGAAAAGGTACTGTAATTTTCTTAAAAAGGATAAAAATCATTCCAACAGACCCAACCATGCCTTTCCATATGACAAGAGTACAATTTCCAATGCAGATATCATTTGCTGTAACACTTAATAAAGCTCAGGGTCAAACCTTTGACAAAATCGGCATTTACTTACCGTCACCAGTTTTCACACACGGCCAGCTATATGTGACATTTAGCCGAGTAAAAACACCTCAAGATGTAAAAGTAGTCATTAAAAAGACCAGTGAATAGGGAAAGGACAACTACACAAAAAATATTACTCAAAATATTTAAATATTACACAAAAAATATTGTTTTCAAAGATGTTTTGCTATAATACTTTGTTCTAATAAATAAAGTTTTCAAAATGACTACATAGTTTATTTCACGTTATGTATCAGTAACTGAACATAAATTAGGGGCTTTAGCCCCTACAAGCCACTAGTAGCTATACTAATATTATAAAGAGGTAAAGTTTGTTTGTTTGTATGTAGGGGGTAATCTCTGAAACTACTGAACCGATTGAAAAAATAGTTTTACTAATAAAAAGCTACACTATCCCTGAGTAACATAGGCTATAACTTATTTCGATAAAAAACATTTTTTTATTTCAATATTTGTAGATTTAGTCGGAATAAATTCTTAGGTTAGGCTTAGACTGGATAAATCAACAAATGTATTAACATTTGTTACCATAGCAACCAATTGAATAAAATAACAGTTAACAGATGTATGCTTTAATATTTCCATTTTTAGCTAATTTCATACTTTGTATTTCTAGCATTTAGGTTAGATTTTTATTAAGGTGTAGACCTGAGCCTTAATGGTTCTTTTAATCTTTATTATAACTGCTGTTATAAAATGTACGAAATAATTTGATTAGAAGATTAGGCAAGTTATTGTAGTTTACAAAAACATAAAATATATGTTTCCAAAATAGCAGAAAATTCGGCCTAATCAAAAGTCAAATATAAATAACACATTATTTGAAAAGTAGGCTATTACAGTAAAACAAACCTGAAAAGTTCTTTAGTCCAACAAAATACAAAGTTAACAAAATGTTTATAGTAGGCTACAAATAACAATAAGAAAATAAAAATAATGTATAGTATAAAAATAGCTTAGGTTAGGCCTATACTCTTTACCTGAAAAAACCCACATATTATGCAATGCAATTATAGTGCAATTACTTTTAATTGATAGATATAGGGTTAAGATAATTTTTAGATAAATAAAACTACTAATTTACAATATTTTTTATAATATGTCGATTTTATAGTCTTTACCATTAAGTATATGATTTACTTACTTCAATTATTAGGCAACAATTTATAAATTAAAGTAGTGTATTTAAAAATTAATAATTTTTCATAAGCTCTCTTCTTAACAGTTGCAAATGATCTATTTTTGCTTACAATCTGGCTTTGTTAAAAAATCATCTGAAGGTAATCAGCTGTTAACAATCACATTTAAAACCGTTATAATGCAAGTTTTTCAGCACTGGACCTTTAAAAAGGCCCTCTAGAAATAAATAAAAGGCTAGAGGGACGCAGCCCTAAACGAAATGACCTTTTAATTACCATTCGCAGGTGCGCTAGATCTTAAGCTTTAAAATGACACTACAATCGTAAAAATCGGTTAAGTTGGACGGATGAAAAAGGGATGTAACAGAAAAAAACCTTATTGTATTAAGTATATGATATATATATATATATATATATACCAGCGTTCCTGTGGCTATCCCTGGAAACACCCATCCTTGAATTGATGGTCCTATTTCTATGCTAAACCGAATTTTACCATTTAAATCATTGTAGCTAAAAATGTTCAGACAAACAAAAATCCTTAATCATACTGATTATGTATCATGACTACTGCTATTATAAATTAAATAGAGTATTACATTTTGTAGTATTTCAGAATGACTAAAGTAAAATATTAAATTAATCAATTACAATTTTGGAGTGTGTATATTTATAATAATAATAATATGTTTATTGTTGTTGTTTCAAAATCTATACTTAATATTATAAAGAGGTAAAATTTGTTTGTTTGTGTGTAGGGAGGTAATCTGGAACTACTGAACCGATTGAAAAAATAGTTTTACTAATAAAAAGCTATCCCTGAGTACATAGGCTATAATTTATTTTGATAAAAACATATTTTATTTCAATATTTGTTAATTTAATCGGAAATAATCTTAAGTTAGGCCTAGACTGATGAACTAAAAGATGTATTTACATTTATCACCACAGCAACCAATTGAATAAAATAACAGATAAAACAGCTGTTGGTTCCAATATTTCCATTAACAGCTGATTTCAAACTTTGAAGCAATTATTTGAATTTCTAACTTTTATTTTAGGTTTTTATTAAAGTGTAGACCTGACCTTGCTGGTTCTTTTAACCTTTATTATAACTGCTGTTATAAAATATACGAAATAATTTGATTTGAACATTTAAAATTATTTACCATCTTAGCTTTGGGGTTATTATTAATCCTACACCTTTATTATAAAGAAAACATAACATTATTATGTGTATAGAAGGTTCAAACAGGGTTGGCGTGTGGAGCATGCAGGGGTTTCCCCTGGTATAATATACAAACAAAAATAAAAAACATTTTACATATTTTGTATCTTAGGAACAATGAAACCCAGAGGTAATAAAAATAAAAGTTTGTTGTGTAAAAATTTAAATTGTGATACAGAGGCTCAAACCAATATCTGAGCATAATAAATTAACAGTTATAACTACATTTATTTACTAAGGGCCTCTAAGGCACGATTTGTTTAAAGATCACCATTAAAAAACATAGCTTTCAAATAAAATAAGGTATGTGCCAACATAAATAGTTCTGAAATTAAAGCAGCTGTGGTAGGATTTTGGAACAGCTGATTAAACTGTTTATTGCTGCCGGGCCACGTTATTTATTATTACTTTCTAGTTTGAGGTTATTTAACGTTATAATATTTTTTTACCAACACAGATAAAGCTTTTATCGTAGAGGATTATTAGTCATACGGAACTTGTCGTTCTGTGGTTTGATGCGAAATGCTGTAGACTTTCAAGAACGATTTCCCAAACAGTTGCCAAGTAATGCCGCAATGATAAATGTTGTTGACAAGTTCCGTCTTATGGATAGGGTAATTTGTGGGGAATGATGAAGGAAACCATCCTCCGAAATGAGCCATCGAGTTCGTGGAGTTTCGTGAAGAAATAACTAGATACGTTAGAAACATGCAGCAACCCCTTTACACTAACAACACTATTGTCCGGTCACAGTTTAGTTGATAGCACGGGCCTTATGTAGGCTTGCCGCTCTACTACCTGACCTAACTATATCGGCTCCTATTCACTACCAATTTGAGTTATGAATATCATTGTCTCACTGTTTAATTCAAGATCCAAATTTTTTTATTTCAGTAATGTACCTCATGTTTAAGTAAACCCTATTGTAAAATTTTCTCATGTCACTCAAAATAATATTAAGCGATTAAGCTAATGGTTAGTGGTTATTTTTCTCAATCCTTAATTCATTTTGATAACAAATTTTGAATTTAAAGATTTTTTGATAAAGTTTTTATATTATTACTAGCTGACCCGTACGGCTTTGTCCGTGGTGGTTGGTATTTTCAGTCTTTTAACGTAATTGTATTCTTTTTAAGTGTTCAGTGTGTTTTTTTTGTGTTGTGTGAGTGGTGTTTGCCTTTTATAAATATAGATCTTAAATAATAAAAGCACTATTGTCATAATAATAAAAGATCTGAAATTATGATTTTAGTAACTTTGATCCCCCAAACCCTTCCTAAAATTTCGAAAATTTTCATACCCTTTCTTAATGAGCACCTATGGCCCTAGAGGAAGCTACATATCAAATTTCCTTCCAATCAGTTCGTTAGTTTTGAAGAAATCATGTTTAATAACTTTGATCTTCCCCAAACCCCCCTAAAATTTCGAATTTTTTTAAACCCTTTCTTAGCGAGCGCCTATGGCCCTAGAGGAAGCTACATACCAAATTTCATTCCAATCTATTCGGTAATTTTGGAGAAATCGTGATTTAGTCATTTTTACCCCCAAAACCCCCCTAAAATTTCCTATTTTTTAAAATCATTTTTTAGTGAACACTTATGGCCCTAGAGAAGCTACATACCAAATTTCATTTCAATCCGTTCGGTAGTTTTAAAGAAATCGGTTTTTAATAACTTTGATCCCCTCAAACCCCTCCTAAAATTTCGAATTTTTTCAAACCCTTTCTTAGTGAGCACCTATGGTCCTAGAGGAAGCTACATACCAAATTTCATTTCAATCCGTTCGGTAGTTTTTGAGAAATCGTGATGAGTTAGTGAGTGAGTGAGTGAGTGAGTGTTATTTTGCTTATATATATATATATAGATTTTGTTATTGCTGTACAATATTTAATCATTTACTTTCCAAAAAAACAGCTCTTGAGAATAAATGTAAACAAAACAAACTATTTTTTCATTTTGTATTAATGTTTACAAGAAGGCATTTCTAATAGAAAGCATATAGAACATGCGTGTGTCGAAAACTACGGTCTTCAGCTTCCTTGTACTTTGTATACAAATAAGACATTTTAAAACTATGTATTACAATTTCAGCATTGTTTATTTCGGCGCATACAGTTTTTATTGGAGTTTTAAAATAAACAAATTGGGTTGAACTTTTTATTCCTTGGTTTGATTCTGTGAGAAATATAAGTTTTAAAGGTTTGGTTGAGTGTAAGTCGGTGTAACGTGTTTGCTTTTCAGCATACATTTACATTTACTGATTCGCGACATTGCTTTACGTTGTGCCAAGTAAACCGTAAAGTTTGCAATTAAAGTTAAGGAAGTGACATTTACAAGGAAATAACATTTAGCTGAGTAATGTTACTATAAACATAATTATTTGTCAGAAGAGAGACGGAGGTCTGGGAGAAGAGCATGAACAAAACAGTTTGTAGTGTTGTAAGAAAGTTGGGAAAATGAAACACTCTGGAATCAAAATGTTGTGCCTGTCGAAGTTTTTTTCTTCAGAAACCGTTAGGTTAAATCAGAGGAAATTTTGAACATGTGTAATTAGCGTCGAACCAAGACTAAAAACAAATTTTTTAAATTTTAGAAGTTAAATGAATGAATGTGTACGCTTTTATTGATTTAAAAAAGTAAAATCTTTTCATATTTTTATTGTATTTATTTCTACTCATACGTATATTTAAAGTTCATTTTTTCTTTTTATGGATATATATGAATGGATATATATCCATAAATTACCTGCATTTTTTAACAATTTAAGTTTCTTTTGTCTTTCTATCCATGCATCTTTCCATAATATACATCTCGTTTTGTTATCCATCAATCTATCTTCCTATATATCATATCATACCAATTCTTATTTTCCCAAATGTACCCAATATGCGTTTCATCTACCCATATACCTACTTATTCTTACAAAAGTATCTTTCTACGGATTTGATGTTTTATCTCATATATATTATAGAGAAAAGAGAATCTACTTTGTCTTTCCTCCCTTCTGGCTGTACAGTATTTCTCTCTATTTACCATTGTATATGCCTACAATTTAATTCTTTCCTATTTTCCCAGTTCAGCTGTATTTCTTTATATCTACCCGTTTATTCTTATTTCTACTCATCCTATCTTTATATCAATCTCCGTTTTATCATTGTATTTGGATAACCTTTTTTCATGATCTATGGTTTTATCTATTCACCGGTTTAACTATATATTCTAAATATTCTAGTAGGTTTGTCTATGTTATTTGACAAGAATAATCATTTGTGTAAGTGTTAAATTTAAGCACTAAATATGTACCCAAGTAGACTGGTGCGCTATAATGATTAAGAGTACTTAAATCCAGGATAAAGAAAGAGACACATTACTAATAATTGAAAGCTACGTCTCAGTCAGGATTATAACGATCATCCCTTATTGTAAGGGTAGTAGACTATATTACTCTGATTGTTTTGTGAATATTTTATCTAATGTTGAATAAGTAATTGTTTCTTCTGAGAAAGTATAAAGGTAGACAGTGCTGACATTCTGAATGTTAACTCAAACTGCTTTTTGTCTCTTGGTCTTCGATTTCCAAAATGTATTTTTTTTTAAAGTTGTGTGATTTAATTAGAAAACATAACGGAACCCTTTTATGACCCCTCATTTGTCCGTTGTTTTCTCATCAAGGTATTACAATAAGATTTGAAATAACTTACTATAAAGCATGGTGGCCTGCATAACCAGCATTCAAATAAAGCTGAACTTAAAATTTAATGTTAATTGATAGGCAGATTTTGGTGTCCAAAAAATTAATATTTTAAAATACTGTCACCTGGGTTATCTTCTCAAAGGGTTTTATTTAAGTATGTTATTTTATTTTATTATTTACTTGAGAATGTTAAAGAATTTCTTAAGAAATGTCGCTAACACCACTATATGTAGGATAACTGCAATACAATAGATTCATACTATCGTAAGTGATATAGGATACGCACGGCAAAATACTCCTAATTTAGAGGGAGTTGATAAAACAAGTCCATACAGGAGTGATTAAACAACATATCGCACTGCATGACTCTATGAACAAACGAGTAATACTGTAAGGGCTCCATATTGTACTTTATAGGTTTGAAAAAATAAAAAAATGTATGAAAAAGAAATAGAGAAAAAAGATCAGCAAAGGAAAAGAAGAAAAAGATGAGACGACTGAGATCTAATAAAATATTAAAGAACACATAAAAACCAAACCATGATCAGATAAGCTAGGGGAAAAAATACAGCATTGTAGAAAAAGAACGGGGAAATCCTAAAAAAAATAAAAAAGTAAACGAACAAAAACGTGAAAAATAAATAAATGTGTAACAATGTTTATTTACTTATTTTTTTATTTGTGTTTCAGTACACAATTTATAGCAAACGATACTTTTAAATTAAATATAAACTTCTTATTTGTAATTTAATATATGCCTGACCGGACATCCAATGTACCTTAAATAAATGCAGCATAAAGATCGTCATATTTTGTAGTACTGTACTTGTTTTTGTTCATTAGACATTAAGTTAATTTTAGATAGGTCTTTAGATAAAGTTGTAGTTTATGCCATTCTGTAATTTAATCATATTCAGTTTTAAGTTTATTTTGTAGTTAGGGGAGTTAGTAAAATATTGTAAATGTATAGTTAATACAAAATTACAAAAAAAGAAATTTATTTTTAAATTAAATTTAAATAAAATTACGCAGATGCAAATTTTTGAAGTTATACTTCTTTGCGCCCGTTGTAATCGGGATGGGGTGTCGGTCGAGAAACCGCGCCACGCGTTAGGAGTAAAATCCGGAAAGTGCCTTTTTATACCTTTTCTCTACAAGAGATACCTCAAGAGTCTCAGTGGGTGAGTGGTTAACGCATTCGACTTCCACGCTAGAATCGCTGGTTCAACCCCCGGCTGGGAAATTTTTGAAGTTATACTTCTTTGCGCCCGTTGTAGTCGGGATGGGGTGTCGGTCGAGAAACCGCGTCACACGTTAGGAGTAAAATACGGAAAGTGCCTTTTTATACCTTTTCTCTACAAGAGATACCGCAAGAGTCTCTGTGGGTGAGTGGTTAACGCACTCGACTTCCACGCTAGAATCCCTGGTTCGATCCCCGGCTGGGAAATTTTTTTTCAAAAATTATAAGAAAGTATACGAATATACGAATGGCCAAAGAAGTATAACTTCCACCGTCTGGTCAGACGCAGGCCCAATTTTTTGTAAGAAATTTATATTTTTTAATTATTTGATAATTACTTGGCAGGCAGAAAAGAAAATTCCAGGTAATTGATATTTACATCAATTATTTGCATCTAAGTGTTAAATGAGCTTTGGCTTGCTAGTAGTCTAGTAACCTCAGAACAGAGTGGAAGAACACAATCTACACCAATCGACACAATCTAAAATATACAAAAGCAACGCTCCCAGAATAATTAGTAACTCTACACAGCGGAGTTGACGACATGTTTTTGTCAAAACACGTAATCATTCTGTCAAAGTTCATTTAACTGAAATTTAAATCTAATAAATTTGTAATGTAAACTATGTTGTTATTGTTACACTTTATTACATTTTAATCTTGGATTAGCTAACTTAGAACTTTAGGCTATGATGGATAACTGCCTTAAAACACAGTTGACGTCAGTTTATTTAGCAAATTGCTTTGCGTATTTCTCTTTCCCAAACTAAATATTTCTCTCAGTAGTTTGTTGGCATAGCAATGGAGACGTTCTTGCCACGTTTTTATTACTAGACAAATCGCGTGACACTAATTCCTTGTCATTGATAGAATCAGACTTTGGTTTTGTAAAGTACCAAACAAAGCTTTATCGTAGCCAAAGTTAGTCCCACAGTTTCAAACCGTGTTTATTGTTTCCAATTACATTCCAAACATAATGTTATAGGTTGATATGGTGTAATATTACACTAATACATACATAATAAATTAGATAAACACAACATGTTTGACGGGACTTTAATCAGTCAATTTCCCCTAGTTCATTAAGGCAACAAAATAAACCTGTAAAATTGTGTAAGTTTATAGTTTCGTATTCCCAATTTTTGGTTCCGCACAAAAGATTTACTCTCCATCTGTCTGTGTATCACAAAGGATTATCAAGGTCATTATTACATTTTCCAGCAAGCAATTTGACATTTTGACAGAACTTGCTCACACCTAGTAGTACGTAGTAGATTTTGGGTAGTTTACAATAAAGTATTACCTATTGCTTGTTTCTATTTTGTGACCGGAAACTATCTACATAGTTTTTCGTTGTACGATTCCTGTACTCAAAAACCAATCGTCAACTCTATAAACTTAACATAAAAATAAAATATAAAAGTGAACAATGTAGGTCCAGTTTGTTTATAACCCTTCAGGGGTTATAACAACAATAGTTTCAATAATCCGGCACAAAATAAAAAGTGATTCTTTAACGCGCTGAGATGATTCAGAGGATGGTCTAAAGTCTAAAATGTTAAAATGAAGGGAAATCCTTATTTTATTAGTCGGATATGTCCGGAAATGCTTCTTTCACCAGCCATCCGCCATTTTGTTTTTTACTAAACAATTTATAGAACGGTAATAAATATGACATCAATAGCTTTGAAAACTGGACACGGCCGTCAGCAGACTTAATTGCATCCGGTAGCGAATTCCACAGACGGCAAGCGGACACAGTAAATGATTTATTATATTTCATAGTCCGGTGCAAAGGTATACCAAGAGTAGTGTCACATCTTCTAGTCCTCTTTGCACTTATGTTAGAGATATAGACAAACTTTTCTGCCAGGTAAGTCGGCACTCTAATTTGTAGAAAAAGTCCATCGAGGCCATCAATGAAATCGTCTGCCAGTCCTGACCTCTTACCGTCTCTCTCCATCTCTGCAAGTGTTCTCATTGAACATTTTTTCTTACACTTTTTTTCCCATAGCCTCTTAATATTCCTATCATCGGTTCTGGGCCCATCGCTGGAGTTTCAGCTCCTCTTCTAGGCAGTTTATCTGCTATTTAATTCTCTTGTACTCCTTCATGTCCAGGGACCCAAACAAGTCTTACTTGCCTACCGCTCGACAGCTGATCCAATAATAACTGGCATTCCCAGACCAACTTTGACGTTGTTCTTGAAGCTATGACGTCTTTTATGGCCGCCTGACTATCAGAACATATATAATAACATCTGTACTCTTGCTTCTGAGTCCAGTATTCGTTTTACGCATGCAAATATTGCGTATACCTCCATTTGGAAGAAAGTAGAGTAGAGCCCCAGCTACACTGAGTAACTTTTCTGTGTTTACGGTCCTTTGTGCATGTACATTCCCGTACCTTTGTCTGTTTTTGACCCGTCCTTGAATCAGATTTGTCCATTTCTAAGATCTACCGGTTTCCGTAACCACTCTTCCCGAGCCGGAAAATTTAGCCTCTAATTTTCTATTAAAATTATACTTGGAAGTCATGTAGTCCTTACCGGCTCGCAGCATCGGATCCTACTCCAGTATTTTGTTCAGGCACTCAACGTGTCCATTTCTTGCGAGAGATGTTGACCAACTCCCTCCTGTGTTCAATCTCATTGCGGCTTTACTAGCCTCCCCCTGGACCAGGAGGTCAAGAGGTGGGAGATGCAACAAGATGCCCATGGCCGGTCAAGGGTAAATTTTTGTAGGCTGTTTAATTTCTAATCGAATGGTGTACCTGTCAAAACTACCATACAAATGGAATTAGTAGAGCAGCGTCAAAATATTGAAGAGTTCATCTTCCATAGCAACAAAGCGTAGGCAATAATTAATTTGCAAGACCGATTAATCAAGTTGGATGATGCTTTAGAGTTACTCTGTTCGATAGTTTTATCAGGTATACCGTTCGATCGAAAATAAAACGGATACAAAAATTAACGTTTTCAATACAAATTTACTGTATTCGAGTTATTTGCATTTAAAATATTTAAATGACTGCCATTTGGAAACGGAATGTTGGAATAAGTTGATGTTTTCGAACTAGGTCTTTACATTGATGAGTACCGACGTAGGAAAATTCCAACGGAAACAAAAACGGCTCTGCTCCAGCAAAAGAGAAATCAATCTGTGACTTCAGCACTTCACCTTATAGCGGTATCCAAACAGTAGAGTTTCTTGCAGGTGAACGCTTTGACATTGCCTCATTTTAAAAAACATTTTATAAATCTAACTTTTGTGGTGAGAAAAACTAAACATTCTTTACAAAATCAACGAACCGGCTTGCGATTTCTCTTAATTATTTATTAGCAAATTTCCATAGGAAAAATGAGCTATTGCAGTAGCCCTTATGGTAAGACCCAAGGTCGGGAGTAGCAAATGAGCATCTATCATGGCCCCCAGAACACGTTTTGGGGTGTCACTAAAATTCATATATATATGTAGGCCTATATATGTGTTCGCACTCTAGGGGCCAAATTTTAAGTCCAATTTGGTCCAAATTTGGTACACATATGATTGTCTATGTCGCTCGGACGAGTTCGTTAGCCAAAAAAGTCCAACAACCGGAAGCACGTTTTTTGACCGAAAGTAACTATTTAAAAAAATTTTCCTACTAGAATAAATGTTTTTTGAGTTTTTTCTCAAAATATAAATGTAGGATGTTATTCAGCATAATTATTTTTACGCGACCTTATAGCTCGCTCTGTTCCCCCAAAATAGATCAAAACGTAAAGAACCATAAAAGTACCCGGTTCAAATCCATGTGGTGGATATTGTCGTGGAGTTGGCGTACGAAGCACGCAATGCATTGTGTTTTGAAGATACTCCCAATATGCGGAATGGCGTGCGAAGCACACAATGCTTTGTGTATTGAAGATACTCCCAATATGCGGAGTGGCGTGCGAAGCACGCATTGCATTGTGTATTGAAGATACTCCCAATATGCGGAATGGCGTGCAAAGCATTTTGCAGCTATTCACGTCGTGAATAGACTTATTTCCCAAATTGTTGGTTGAAACCTAAAACATAGGCCTATAAACTTAATTTTTGAAATTTGCTCAACTCACGTCAGCGGTTCAGCTGCGTGGTCGAATTATTTATTTTTTTATTGTGTAAGGAAATATACATAAACTTGGTACTTAAGAAATGTCAATTATTGTACATCACAAATGAAAGGGATTTTAAACAAATGTAAAAAGTAAAACGCAAAACGGAAATATTGTGATTGTGGTTGAAATGAGACTTTTCAAACAATTTTACTATAGCAAAATAAATAGTTCTAAATTTAACATTGCTCTAGTAAAATATGATCATGAACGCGTCATCTATAATTCTTCTACAATAGGCCTATCTCTATAAATATATAAAAATGAATATTTTTTTCTTTGCGTCTTTGACCTATATAGAATTAAAAACTATTCGACCGCTTTCACTAGAAATTTCATAGTTTATCCATTCCATTTACCAGGAGTATATTGTAGTTTGAGGTTATGTTTACAACTTCAATCGTTATAATTTCTTGTGAAGTTGATTTTTTTAAATATGAGTTATAAAACTAATGTATGTTATAATTAACGTTATAATATTTGCTTTGATGTTATAACTGTATATAAATACAACCTTTTAACATCAAAATATTCGTTTACCTATACAAATTTAAAGAAGAAATACCTAATAACAACTGGTTTCACCCATCATCTGTAATACGCAAACAAAACCTAGCGTAGATTATACTTTGGGGTTATGTTTAAAACTTCAATCAATAATATAGCCTATAATATTAATAACATCTAAATTATTTGATCTAGCAATATGAAATAAAAGGCCGTTAAAGAAAATATTTGTATCTTTATAATAACTAGCTGACCCGTACGGCGTTGCCCGTGGTGGTTGGTATTTTCAGTCTTTTTAACGTAATGTATTCTTTTTAAGTGTTTAGTCAGTGAGTGGTATTTGGCTTTTATATATATAGATCTTAAATAATAAAAGCACTATTATCATAATAATAAAAGATCTGAAATGATGATTTTAGTAACTATAATCCCAACAAACCCCTCCTAAAATTTCGAAATTTTTCATACCCTTTCTTAGTGAGCACCTATGGCCCTAGAGGAAGCTACATACCAAATTTCATTCCAATCCGTTCGCTAGTTTTGAAGAAATCGTGATTTAATTACTTTAATCCCCCCAAACCCCAATAAAATTTCGAATTTTTTGAAACCCTTTCTTAGCGAGCGCCTATGGCCCTAGAGGAAGCTACACACCGAATTTCATTCCAATCTGTTCGGTAATTTTGGATAAATCGTGATTTAGTAATTTTTACCCCCCAAACTCTCATAAAATTTCCAATTTTTTAAAAACTTTTTTAGTGAACAATTATGGCCCTAGAGGAAGCTACATACCAAATTTCATTCCAATCCGTTTGGTAGTTTTGAAGAAATCGTTTTTTAATAACTTTGATCCCCCCAAACCCCCCTAAAATTTCGAATTTTTTCAAACCCTTTCTTAGTGATCACCTAAAGGAAGCTAATACCAAATACCACTTCAATCCGTTCGGTAGTTTTTGAGAAATCGTGATGAGTGAATCAGTGAGTGAGTTAATATTAAACTTAACAAATATTAATAGTTTTATAGTCCTTATAATTGTACACATTTTTACCGAGTTAAAAATCCCCGCCTGCATAGTTAGGTAGGCCTAGATAAAGTGTGTTGTTTAAAATAGTATTTTGTATAAATGAAGTATTTCTGATGTGTATCTAATTAATCCGCCTGTGCTATTTTATACTGGTAGACTAAAATAATATAAATTAAACTAACTTCCTACAAGCTACAGTTAAAATTATGTAATATTAATTTTATTGAATATAAAAACTATTTTCAATTTGATTACTTAAGTCAAAGTACAATATCCTTTATAAATTAAAAAATTATTTAATACCTTTCATTTACCATTTTAACTTAATTTATTCTTGATAAAAAAGTCGTCTATCTACACACTTCTATTTTTTATTTATAAATCAATTAAAATTTACAATATTCATAACAATTATTATAAAAAATAACCTTTTAGCAGAATCTTTTGTTCTCAACAAAGCCAAAATCAGAAAATTGTAATACTGTTTTTCCATTTATTCTTCTTTTTTACATATGTTTACTAAACATCTGTTAAATGAACAACAAATTGGTTGTACTGTTATAAAAGGGATGAAATGGAATAACTACCTTTGTTTAGTGCAAACGAGTCTATTTAAAATTACCGCTCGCTGCTCTTGGTTGTGCTTACAGAACAGAGCACGGGACCCCTTCAAAACGGAAAATATAACCTAATTAATTTTTTTAACGCTTCTTTTAGATCATACGATCCATCCAGAAATCTGATTGGTCGATAGTTTGAACGCCTGTTTCCCGTTTTTCTCAAGAATATTCAGTCTATCGCTGCAATCTGTCGGAGTCTTTTTGGCTGTCTGTCACGTTGACTCAACGCACCTCGTAGAGGTTTTATTTTGGTTTAATTTACAAATCAACGCTAATTTCATTTTGGTTTAGTTTACAAAGCAACGCTAATTTCATTTTGGTTTAGAAAACCAACCAACGCTAATTTTATTTGGAATTATTTAAAGTTTTAACGTTTTATCTCTTATGCTCTACTGTAAAATCTGACTTTTATCCCGTCTGTTGTGAAACTAATTGATTTACTTGTACATATTATGTGTTATACTAAATACCTATTGAATTGTGAATTGTGAACTGTGTATCTGTGTGTCAAAGTGTATTCAAATAGTGACTAACGTGTAAAAGGACGACGCCATATCAACCGACGCCGTCTACCGCCATAATATAATCTACAGCAAGTACAAGCCTCGTGCAGTTATAAGATACTGTAATTCATTACAATTCAATCAGTATAGTTATTTAGTTATAATCATATGTGTACAAACAAGGTTCCTAAACACTTTAGTTTTATAGTTGCGGACAACCTAACTCTGAACCAAGAAAAGGTTAGGGTCTTCCGCCCACCCGACCCTAATTAGTGACGATTGGCTGCACTCAATGAAAACAAGTACTAGGTGCCTAATATCAAAAAGTCAGTTAAATTATTGTCAAAAATTATTAAAAACCATTATCATATTACGTTTTGTTTTTAAATTTTGATCACTTTTATACTAAATTTGATGTAAATCGACCAATTTTGACCCACTTGTACCGCCAAACTAGTTTTATTTATTGTAGAGATTGACTAGTTCACTAAGCGCAAAAACAAAGGTAGTTTTGTATATAATGAACAAGTACCGTATATTTGTATAAACATAAAACAATTACAATTTCAGTACAGTTTATTTGGGCGAACACAGTATTTACTGGAGTTTTTAAATAAACAAATTGGGTTGAACTTTTTATTCCTTGGTTTGATTCTGTGAGAAATATAAGTTTTAAAGGTTTGGTTGAGTGTAAGTCGGTGTAACGTGTTTGCTTTTCAGTTTAAATTTACATTTACTGATTCGCGACATTGCTTTACGTTGTGCCAAGTAAACCGTAAAGTTAGCAATTAAAGTTAAGGAAGTGACATTTACAAGGAAATAACATTTAGCTGAGTAATGTTACTATAAACATAATTACTTGATAGAAAAAATACGGAGGACTGGAGAAAAGCGTGAACAAAACAGTTTGTAGTGTTGTAAGAAAGTTGGGAAAATGAATCACTCTGGAATCAAAATGTTGTATCTGTCGAAGATTATTTTTTCAGAGACCATTTGGTTAAATCAGAGGATATTTTGCACAGGTGTAATTAGAGATGAGCCAAGGAAAATAAATAAGATTTCTAAAGCAAGGAAATCCCCCTATATTCCTTTTAGCGAATTTAGTCCTCTTGAAACTAACATTGGGATAGTAATGGTTATTAAAAAATAACAGCTGTTCATTAATTAGCATTTGTCTGAATCGATTGTGGGAAACTATGATAATAAAAGCTTCTCCTTCTCGTGAACTACTTAAGGGTCGGCTCTAGTAAAACAGAAAGCAACCTGCGACTCCCTATAGCGGCGGTAGGTTACGCGGACATTGCTCATCCTAAATCCATTTAAAACCCGCAATTATTCAAATAGCGTTTTTTTTTAAATACCAAACTCTTGGGGACAAAATTCTTCATCCGAATGGCTTGGTAATTTTTCGCTATAATTAATAGTTACAAAGTAAAAAATATTTAAAATCACCCTATGGTGGCGGTAGGTTACACGGACATTGGTCAGCCTAAATCCATTTAAAACCCGCAATTGTTCAAATAGCGTTTAAAAAAAATACTAAAACCTTGGAGACGAAATTATTCAGGCGATGTAGTTTTTCGCTATAATTAATAGTGACAACATAAAAAAATATTAAAAATCAGTGTTTTAAATTGTTAATAAATATTAAACAAAATATTTTTCTTAGTTTTTAAAAAGCCATTTGCATGCATATTGACCATAGCTTTAAAATGACATATCGTTTATAATTTTCTTCAAAAATAGAGGAAAAAATTTTATTTTAATTTAACATTGGTCTTATGGAGTGTCAGCCAACATGGCCGACAGCTAGAGCCGACCCTTAAAGTGAACGAAGTGTGATATTTTTAGACGTGTATCAACTCAGAATATAAATCGGACATTCCCAATACACCGCCAAGTATACAAAATGATGCTAATGAGGTGACACTAAACTCATTTTAACAACCTAACCTAACCTAACCGCCAGGTATACAAAATGATGCTATTGAGGTAACACTTTAACAACCTAACCTAACCTATCCTAACCTAACCTAAGTTAACCGCCAAGTATACAAAATGATGCTAATGAGGTAACACTAAACTCATTTTAACAACCTAACCGAACCTGTCCTAACCTAACCTAAGTTAACCGCTAGGTATACAAAATGATGCTAATGAGGTAACACTTAAACAACCTAACCTAACCTATCCTAAACTAACCTAAACTAACCACCAGGTATACAAAACGATGCTAAAATGAGGTAACACTTAAACAACCTAACCTAACCTATCCTAACCTAACCTAAGCTAACCGCCAGGTATACAAAATGATACTAATGAGGTAACACTAAACTCATTTTAACAACTTAACCTAACCTATCCTAACCTAACCTAACCTAACCACCAGGTATACAAAATGATGCTAATGAGGTAACACTAAACTCACTTTAACAACCTAACCTATCCTAAATTAACCTAACTTAACAAAACCTACCAAATCGAGGAAAATAAATGACTAAAATGTAATGAAAACTTTCATTGTGAAGTTTTATTTCTGATTTAAGAAAAATCTTGTATGTAATTATGGCAAGAATATGTAATTTTTGTCCTTGAGAGATCGCTTCCTCTGCGTCAGAAATTAGTCGTCGAAATTCTCTATACAAAAATACACATTTTGCACCCTCAATAACTATTTAATTTTACTCGTACATTAAACGTAATACGTATTTTGTTTCTGTTGATGATTGTTTTATTTTAACTTTTGACGATATTGATCATAACTGTATGATGATCTAACAGCTGTTGCGTTTTTACATAATCATTAATATCTAACAGGTTATAATAGGGCCACCGAAAGGGTGTAGGGGGCCTGGGGCAAATTTAATTCTTGAGGCCCTCTAACTCGAAGTTAAATGTTAGGGGAGGGGGGAAGGAAGAGTAACTTTTTTTCACCCAATAGTTATTACAAAAAAAAAAAATTAAAATAATATACACGTAGACAGTAGTAATACATAATAATATTAGAAATTAATGAAAATAATTATATATTATGTTGAAAAATAAAAGGAAACTGTTAAGCGATATACCTTCACGACCTTCGAGCTTGATTTAATTTATAAAATAGCCCAGTCAATAAAAGTTTTGTGTCGGAACTAATTAGTGAAAAGCTGATTTTTTCATAGATTAGTTGACTACATAAGGAATATTTTCTGAAAAGTCCCAGCCCCTCCCCCTCTTGCTTACCCCAATACCCCCCATTAAAATTCACTTTTGAAAGACTTCTTTATATTTTCAATATCTAAGAGATAAACAGTCATAGAGTCATATTTATTTCGTTATTGTAATCCTTATAATATTATCTATCAAAAATGTTCATATTGATTAAGCTATAAAATCATTATTTTCCGTGTATTTTTAAATTTAAAGTTAAATATTTACTTTTCTAATCCAATAATTACATGTTTAACTATTTTTTATTAATATGAGAAAAGTTATAAAAAAAATTGTAAAATAAAACGTGTAGGGTATTTTTTAACCTTTAAAATGATATAAGTTTTATAAATGTTAAGTGCAGCCAGTTGACATAATTGGCCTGACAAAGTAACACGGCGCAGGGCACACGTACTCGCGCGTTGCACACGTACTCAGGTCCGGATCAGCGCGTTGCATATCAGCAGTCAATCTGCAGCAACGGCCTATTGTTTGGTCTTTTATTTGTATAGCTGGTCTAATTATGGGTATTATGATGGTAAAATTGACGTAAACATTTATTTTATTTTATTTTTTTATTTTTTATTTATTTCAACAATAGGCCTTTGCTGCAGATTGACCGCTAATATGCCAATGCGCTGATCGGGCCCACGAGGACTCGTGTGCCCTGCGCCGTCTCTCTTTGTCAGGCCGATTATGTCAACTGGCTGCACTTAACATTTATAAAACTTATATCATTTTAAAGATTGAAAAATACCCTAAAAGTTTTATTTGTGCAATTTTGTTATAACTTGTCTCATATTAATAAAACATAGCTAAACATGTAATTATTGTAATAAAAAAGTAAAAATTTTAACATTAAATTTAAAAAGACACGGACAATAATTATTTTATATCTTAAACGATATGAACATTTTTTATAGATAATATTATAAGGATTACAATAACGATATAAATATGAGTCTATCGCTGTTTATCTCTTAGGTATTGACAAAATAAAGAAATCTTTCAAAAATGAATTTTAGAGGGGGGGGGGGGTGCATGAGGGGGAGGTGCGGGGACGTTTGTGTAAATACTCCTCTTATATCATTGTAACATCTGACAAAATTTCTGCTTTTCACTAATTACTTCCAACAAAGGCCTATTTTTTCCCTTCATTGACTGGGCTAAACAGTACTACATTCTTTATTTGTATTTACCAACCATGCATCTTTACCAACGACACAAAAACAAATCTGTCTGGATAATTTAAAAATCCCACTTTATAATTTCACTTAATTATTTTTCCTTTCGGAAGAAAATTGTTATTTTGAACTCAGTTACATATATCAAGTTATTGTGGGTTTCATACAAATATTTTTAAACTAATGCATTGTTGAACAAAGTAAATTGTCTTTTAAATCAACGTATTCATTGTTTTCAATTTTTGAATTATTTTTAAACCGAAGAGTTCCCTGACGTTGGGGGTCCGGGGCAATATGTCCCTTTTTTCCTAACCTTCGGCGACCCTGGGTGGTACTAAATGTCGCCAGAAATGTCTCTCACTGTCGCAGATAAATAAATAAAATACATTATTTTTCGATGAAAAATGTTATCTATGTTCAATTTGTTTTATGAAGACCTTGAGTGTATTTAAATTTATTAAGTTTGATTGTTTGAATAGTTCTATTCCAAACTGATTATGAATTGTGCCTGAAGCCTAGTCCATACTTAGAAACAATGTTTGCAAAACAGTTGACAAACTGTTTGCAAACAGTTTGTTGTTTCTTGTTTCATGTTTGTCTACAGTTTTCAAATTGTTTCGCAACTGTTTGCAAACTGTTCTCAAACAAATGTTTGTCATTGTTTTGTGTCCACACTAGCTAGGCAGTGTTTCTCGAGATGTTGACTGAAGAAGACGTTCTTCTAGCTTGTGCTAGTTTATATTTCATTCTACACAATGAGGTTAGCTTACCTAGGAGAAGGCGATGGTGGACTCGCAGATTTCTTGAAGAAGGTCCGTATTACGCATGACCAGTTTCCGGAGAAAGCGGAAATGCATCGCGGGTACATAAAGTGCTTCTAAAAGTGCGTAACCTTTTTGAAACCTCTATAAATGAATGAAAAGGCGCGAAAAACGGTACTAGGGGGTTTTGGTGGCGCTGATTTCAATTATGACTAGCTGAAAATCAATTAATTGCCCAAAATTCAGTGTTTAAACATTTTAAAATATTGTGGAAAACATCGTGAACATTCATAAGTGGTGTCTATGTTATAAAGGAACGACTATTACTGTATTTTATTAACAATTCAATAAATAACCGACTACTTTTGATTAACAATGAGGATATTTATTTAACAAGATATCAAAATTATTTCTCTTAAATACAAGTTTCTTCTATGAGAATTAAAATTCTCCTTTCATAAAATATTAATGCACATCGCCCCCCGCCCCCTCCTCGGTGCACTGGAGGTATTTCGCATGGTCAGAAATGAAATCAGCATCCCCAAAAACCCCCGAGAGGAAATTTTCAAGTATCTATCGCAACTTCACAAATATCCCCCCATCACCCCCAAAGCCCACCCGGTGCACCGGGAGCATTTCGTATGGTCAGAAATGAGATCATTGGCCCCAAAAACCCCGAGTACCGATTTTCACGGCTTTTCATCCATTTTTAGAGGTATCAAAAAAATTATGGACTTTTAGATGCACTTTATGCACTCGCGATACATTTCCGATTTCTTCCGAAACTGGTCGTATGTAGACTTTGTTCCTGGTATTTTTCTGAACACGATGCAGAAAACTGTTTGCGAACTGTTTGAAAACATTTTGAAAACATCCGGCAAACAAATGAGAAACACGAAAACAA
>JAGFPH010007387.1:46072-65946 GCA_018207615.1 Philaenus spumarius | reverse complement strand
TATTTAATCATCTATTATGTTTTGACAAACTGTTTTTATTGGATGAAAAAGTATTTAATCATCTATTATGTTTTGACAAACTGTTTTTATTAGATGAAAAAGTATTTAATCATCTATTATGTTTTGACAAACTGGTTTTATTGGATAAAAAAGTATTTAATCATCTATTATGTTTTGACAAACTGTTTTTATTTCATGCAGACACTTAACTTACGATTTTAAATTATCAAATGGTTCTTACACACTGCATGAGACAGTTGTTTGACGCAACATCTTTGCTTCAGACACGTGTCTCGTGAGACCAGTTTGTCGGTGTTTGGTAAGACAGACTTACAAGCCCATGTGAGTATCCACATGTCATTTTGCTTTCAGTATGGAAAGTATTTGGTTCCATTCTAAAAAAGGTTTTGAATTTCTCAAGGTGATCATTAAGCTGTTAAGTAATTACAAACTGGCTTGAACTCTCAACATTTGCAATCAAGTAGGTTTGGGTCCATGGATGCCTAACCCTATTATTATTATTATATATTATAATTATATAGTTTATTAGGGACCTAAGGTACTATAAACTGTAAAATTTTAATCAAAATCGTTCGAGCCGTTTTTGAGAAAAGTTGATTTTTCCGTTATTTTAAGGGTTATTATGGGAAAACAACTTTAATACAAAATCACCTCTCCTACCCCACCCTACAAGTCACCGTGACGTTTAATAATTTAAATATGTTTGTGAGAAAGTATGTGCCAGTTCCTGGTACCGTTTATTTCTTTACATAAACTACACTCTAATCTCTACATTGAATTGTTATTAGTTTTCCTATAAACTTTTAAGTTTATGTTATAATTTATTATAGGCATAAGTTGACCAAATATTCGCAACATGTCTTTTATTTAATTTGGCTCAGAAGGTGGTCCAGGTCATCAAATACTCAATCAAGATCTGAATCATTTTGATCCCCCAAGAACCTGTTCTTTATGAACAAATTGTTCATGATCTGCCCATCACTAATCAGTATTACATCTAGCTCCAAAGCTTTTCTGAAGTAATATCCATACTTTTGCAGAGTAAAATTAAGAAAAACACATAATTATAAATATAGTATTACATTATTATACAATCGATAATGATGATCTTCAAGATTTAAAAAAAAAATTGTAGAAATTACAAAAAATTTTGTTTGTTTTCAATAGTATTATAGTTCAATTTAACGGAAATCAGCTTAAGCGAGAGGCTAAAGACATTGACTAGTCTGCTGCAGTTAGAATTTTCAATACAGGTTAGGTAGGTTCGAACCTAGTTATTGGCGATGGATTAACCTGCGCTATAATTTGCTCCCCTGTCATTATTAGGCTAACTTGTATAAAGTAATGGAGTCAAAAACAAAAAAAAGTTTAATATAAATAATTATTAATTCTTTGCTTGTTTTTGCTTTAAGTAATCGTAGAAGAAGCTGCTGAAGTATTCGAATCACACGTCGTCACTACTCTAACAAAACACTGTAAAAAACTCATACTCATAGGTAAGTTGTAGGTAATGATATAGTTATTTACAAATTTTAAACTTTATTCTGTATAAGCTCTCTGTTCTGTCCACAGCCTAACAGTCACTCTGACTTCTCAATATTTTATAATAATTCAGATTTTATAAAATTACTAGTAAACCCCGGGAAAAATCACAGGCGGATTAATTATATACTGGTACACATCAGAAATACATCATTTATACAAAATACTATTTAAAAACAACACACTTTATCTAGGCCAACCTAAATATGCTGACGAGGATTTTTAACTCCGTAAATATGTACAATTATAAGGATTATAAAACTGTAGGAATTTTTGTTAAAATTTTGTATTTATGTATTTTATTACATATTTAAAGAAAGATAAAAATATTTTTCTTTTAATTACTTTGTATTTCATATTGATAGATCAAATGATTTAGAAGTTATTTAATTATAGTGAAGAAATCAATTATGGAATATGTTTATATATGTTATACGAAGATGTATGAATATTTCTGAAGCTAAACGAATACCTAGGTATTTCTCCTTTAAATTTGTATAAACGGATATTTTGATGATAAAAGGTTGTATTTATATACAGTTTATAACTTTAAAGCAAATATTATAAAGTAATATAACATACAATACTTCCATAACTCAGTACCAGGAGACTGAGCTAAAGCTCGATTACAAGCAGGGCTATGATTTCAATAATAAATATTGGATTATTGAGTTTTGAGGTTAGGCCTATAGCATTAAACAACTAAATAAAGGGTATATACAACATTAGGCTTACCTGTAATAAAAATACAGTTTATAGGATTAACCATAATCTCAACGCTATGCCTCAGAAATAAGTCAGGCCTAAATTAAAGTTTAATATTTCAATATCGATTTAGGCCTAGGGCCTAGTTCGCTCACGTCAATAACTATTATTTCAAATTTCCGTGAACATCGTTTAGGTTAGGCCTATAACATTAAACGACTAAATAAAGGGTATGTTTATTTAGCAGAAGTATTCGTTGCCATGGTAACTATAAATAGATACAACATTAGGCTTACCTCTAATAAAATATACAGTTTAAAAGAAAGCAGATGATTATTGTAATGGCATTGAAAACATTTGCATCAGTTGTGCTTTGTATTGTTTAAAATGGACAAATTTCACTTTTTAATTTAATAAAAAGACGTAGAAAACGAATTTTACCAGACTGGTGACCATTTCCAATCGATTTCTCGTGACCAAAAGCCCCATATAAAATCAAAAAATGAAAAATCCTTAGACGGAGATTCCAGATCCATTTAGCAGACAAACAATTATCTCTCGCTTTAGAAGATAAGATATTTAAAAAAAATCATCTTCATAAGAAATTAAAATGACTGAAGTTGTAAACATAACCCCAAAGTATATTCCACACTGGGTTTGTTTGTATTAAAGATGATGGGTGAAATCAGCTGTTTATTATATGCTACTCACGTACATACATATGTACGTACACTCACTTTTATAGAAGTTGATTTTTTTGGGATCAATTTACGGCTATTGGAAGAGATTTCACATATTAATTATTATACCGTACTGTCTTTAACAAAGTCCACACAAATAACATGTATTTAATGGTTGTTTGTCTGTAATCTATTTCAATGAGGATGTTGTTTAAATTTTTGCACATGTGTTGACATTTGTAAATGTTTGTTTGCTAGGGTATAGAATTTAGAATGTATCATACTTATAATTACTAAGTAGCCTATGTCTGAAAATGTACATGTTTTAGTTTAGTGTAGGCCTATATTTTAGTATAACAAGCAAACAACAAATTTAAATGACTAGATATTATTGTATAAAGGCTACCCTACATGCGGAGATATGTATGACACACATGTATCTACCAACAAAATAGATTTCGTCCCTAAACACTCAAATATGTTGGAAACGATTACTTCCTGTAAGATATCAGGACCAACATTAATCGGAACTACACTATAGGAGATGCTCGACAGACTTGTTTGCACATACAAGTCGGCCAACAAGTTAGAGTACTCTAAATTGTTTGTACAAACTTATATCCGGCGTTTTGCATGAAACAACATGTGTCACCACTACACGCATGAAATATGTTGGCTCCAATTTGTCTGCACAAACAGTTTTCTATGTTTAGGCACAATATCTGTATGGCAAACTTGCATGCACAAGCATGTCGCTGTGAATCAACAGGGGTTTGATTTCACTTGGTTTTGTGTGAACGTAACCCAGTGTGTTGCATCAGTGGCTAGTTGTGTTCTTCGTTTTCTTTTTCCAACTGATATTAAAAGTCTAGTACTTTTGACTTTTGTCGTTTTTTTAATAATTTACATTTATTTTTAGTGCCATACCATTCTTTTTATTATTCTACTAACATGTGTGATATGCGAAATTACTCTAAAACATTTTTACAAGAATTTATACAACTCTATAAAACACACCCCTGTCTGTGGAAAGTCAAGTCGAAATATTATAGTACCGGTAATAGAAATTTAATGAACGAGGCATGCGCAATCTTAGTTCAAAGATTAAAGGAGGTTGAAGTTGACACGAATAGAGATCTTGCAATAAGAAAAATATATTCATTAAGATCAGCATTCAGAAGAGAGCTGAAGAAAGTTCTCGATTCAAAGCGCATTGGAATTTCTGCAGACGACGTCTACGACCCGTGCTAATTTGCTACGCTTATTTTTCTGATTTAAATTATGTATTACTACTACTGCGGCAGCAATAACTTTTTGATGTGACATGATGAATGGTTGGCACAACACTATTTTAGGTCTGTTTGTAAATACAAAGTTTGTAAGTTTAGGGCGGTTATTTGTATGAGCCAACATTCAGCGCTTTCAGTTTTGTGTGGACAAAAGTAACAGCCCTAAACACTAGGATATGTATGCGCAAATAGAGGAAACTAGCAAGTTGTTACTAATTTGTTCGAATGTCTGGAGGCATTACATGTTGACAGAGTTGTCGCTGCAATTCTACACCGTGTAATGCCCCTACACACTCATTTTTGTTGGTATAAAATTGTCCATTTAAACAAGTTGTAGCACAAGTCCTATCGTTTGGTGTATAGCGAAATGTTGACACATACAAATCTATCATACAAATCGGCACGTCTATGGCCTGCTTTAGGCATTAATTATATTAAAATAGGAAACAAAGGGTAAAATCTATAACGTAATGATTTTATTATTGTTGGATGAAAGCAATGCCCATTTTAATAGTTTTATGTACAAACTAAAATTTGATTATTAAAATGTGTTATATGTTTCTCTTTTTTATACTCAATAATACTCTTTATCTAATTGAATTAACCTAATTTACAAATTACACACAGTAGCTTTGGTTACCGTAGGTACAAAAAATGAAAATAAAGAAATTAATGTTTTGGTTAGAAATAAATATTTCAAAAAAGAGTGAACAATTTGCAACACATTGATTATTCTTTCAGTGCAACATTTAGGTTCAAATAAATCAAAATGGAGATATTAAAACATGTGACAAAAATAAAAAATTTTACTTTTTTTTGAAAAATATTTTAATAATAATTTTTGGTAATTTTACGCTTCAGCCATTCTGTATTAATAGCCAGCCGGCTTTGGTTGTATGCCTATTGTAGTTTACAAGTAGAAGTTTTTATAAATTTTGTAAAAAGTGTTAATTGTTGTAAATGTCAATTAAGTGTAAACAAACTTGCATATGAATTATTTGACTAATACTTAATAATAGCCGAAGTGGTCATCATTAAGCAATAGAAAAACCAGAAATATTTGACAAAATCAAAAAGGTTACTGAATCAAGAAATTATTTTTTTTAAGGTAAGTTTCCACTTAAGCAAAACAAGAAGCAACATGTAAGCACGCAACAGGAGTTATTTTATTGATAGATGTTGCCATGCACTTCATACTTTGTTGCAAGTCGAAAGTCATCGAAGAATCTGTTGCTAGTTGTAATTTGCTACTTTTTGCCTTTGCTTGTAGCATGAAGCAAAATAATTTCAAGTTATTCATTACCTGTTTGCTAGTAGTGTGTGTGTGTCATGACGTTAGAGCTGCTGTTTATTTGATCCTCACAAATGGCAATAGTTAAAGGCATACTGGATGAATATGTAAGGTATTTTGTGTCAGATGAAAGAAACTTATCTTGGCAAGATAAAATACAAACCCTATGTAGGCCTACATAAAATAAATGTGTTTAGATGGTTACCATTTTATGATTTAATTTTCTCTGTCACACTCAACTATCAAAAGTGAAAGATCAGTTCAAGAAAAGTTTTGTATGTACACTCGAAGGAGTATAGGACCTGTTCCATCTCTGGATCCAACACTGGTTCAATTATTCTGTTAATCGTAATTAATTAGTTAGAAATGTTAATTAACTTAGCTCATAGTTTTCTGCTGTTGAAAAGTTTGTCTTGGAATGTCAACATCTAACAAAAATGTCGGGAGATTATAAGCAAACCATTTCTCTTTTTTAGGAGATGGGCGACTCTCGATTTATTAGTACTTTTTCCGATGAAAAGCAGACCTAAAATTCTTGATTTTCTTTTTTATTTCATCTACTGAACATTTGTACTTGTTATGAAGTCGTATTAATTTGTCTTATTTCATATCCCTGTTTTTCATATGAAGCACTTTTGTTGTTCTTCAGCACTGGTGAAGTATGGTAGTCTTCAATAAATAAGGTGGTTTTCTGTATATTCCATTCCATGTCACATGTTTTTGCCGCACTTAACCATTCAGTGGCGCACCGAGGATTTGGCTGTGGGGGGGGACTAAGCTCAGGTCAGAATATATATATATATTCAACAAATCCTAAACGGATGAAAGTTCTTAAACCTATCACAAGGTCTGAAACATTATATTTTTTTTAAAGTGATTGATGGTGGGCTTGAGTCAGACAATAGTGCAATATAAAAATTCTTTCCGCAAGATCACCCCGCACTGACCTTGAGCGATGGTCTAGCCAGCACCCTAGAGCGCTGCCTTTTAGGGCCACGTTACACGAGCGCTGATAGCACCGCGTTTTCAAAGTCGCGTTAACGTCAGTTAATTGGGTAAATGGAACTACTGTGGGCCATGTTATACGAACGCTATCAACGCTAGCGAATTTAAGTTAAACGGGGCGTTGAGCGTTGCCAACGCGGATTGACGCGGACGCTATCAACGTTGAACAAAGTTATATGGAGCGCAGCTACCACAGAGGCCACAGTAGAATAACTACTAGAAAGTAGTTATTTTTTATTTTAAAGTGATTACTGTGCACTTCAAAAATGTTCACGAGCGAGCCGAGTCGACACGGACGGAGTCGATTTTTTCCACGCTCTGACAGCATACCGGATCGGGTCGATTCGGTGCCGCTCCACGCGGGTTGGGTATAGATATAGCCACAGGTCAAAACCAGAAAGAACGTTCAATCTCTTCCACTGTTCGTCCATGATAATTTTGCAATTGATAGTAGTTGTGACAGTAGTTGTGGTGAGGTGGATAGCGCGCGCATCCTTTCGACACACGTCGCAACGGTGAGGGTCTGTTAGATGTATCCACTACTACGGATTTCCTAGACGGACCGGGTCGGATCGATTAAGCTCAGCTCGTGGAAGCTCTCCTGTTACACAATTCCTCATATGTTTCTATTATTTGTAAAACACCTAGACAGAATGACTGAATGGTTTCCATTTTGGAAGTGAAGGACGCAACATTGACAAAGCTTCAAAAACGCTGTGTATAACATGGGACCCACTTTACCAACGTCGCGCTTTCGACGTCCTGAATAACTTTGGAATTTAACGCCCGGTTTTCAGCATTAGAAACGCGGCGCTAATCAGCGCTCGCATACCTTCAACTCATGAACCAGACCGCCGAGACTCAAACATCACTGTAAGAAAATCATGATTGCGTAGGGTAAGAATCATATTTATTTCAAGAAGAACGATTATTTTTTCGTGATCACATCACGAAATTAATCATAAATAATGTAATTTTTAATTAAATATCGACTACGTATTCAACGATCGATTAGTTTAAAATACAATCCACATTACTAAAAAGACCTTCTGGGGGGGGGACAGGTCCCGTTCGTCCACCCCCGTCGGTGCGCCACTGTAACCATTTACTACTTTGACACAGGCAACATCGTATGACATGTTGTATTTTTGTCACACAGTGGCGTATGCATGTGACGACAGCCCAACAAGAGGCATGTGTTATTGTCAGCCTACTAGCTACATGTCGCAGCGTGTTGCTTCGCTTGAAATACTCCTTGCCGCATGCGTCAGTGCCACATTTTGCCCAAAAGTTGCATCAGTGGAAATGTACTTGTAGGTGTAGCTATCAATTAAACGGTGTACAAATAATGAAAGTTTTAATATTGTAGTTTTAGGAATATATTATTTTAATTTATTTAATAATACTTTTACACTATGATAATAATTTTTTTTTACAAATCAATAAACTGATCGAATGAAAGTTATTTTTTTTATTAAATATATAAACGTTTATACTTTGGCCTGTTCAGATAACAGCAAAATTGACAAACATATTTAAAGAACATTGTTTTCTCTGGGAAGAACTTTTTAATAAACTATTTTCCAATTAAATAAAATTTATTATTTTTTAAATAATAAATTTTTAAAACAATATTGCTGTTTGACAAATTTATAAAAAATGAAGTCACTTTCGGAAATAGAGAAGATAATATAAAAATTTTAAAATAATAATAAGCTTGAAATTTACTTCCTTATACTTTCTCACTATACTATAGTATAGAGAAAGTATAGTGATCGCAAAAAAAATATATGTTGAGATTTTTGTGGAAATATCCGTTTTGGGACCCCCTGAGTCCAAAAAAGTGTTTTTACAAAATGTCTGTCTGTATGTCTGTATGTCTGTATGTATGTATGTCTGTATGTATGTATGTCTGTATGTAGACAAAGCTAGAGAGAAAACTATTCGATCGATTTCTTCCAAATTTGCACCAGACATGTCAAGTAGGCCTGTATAGATGCACGAAAAAGGGTTTTGAAAAATTTTGAAAAAAAACCCCCTTTTTGGCCAAAAAACCTCCAAAAAATCAGTTATTATTTTTTTACAAAAAAACGGCTCTAACGATTTTTATAAAATTTGGCTTATTTGTAGCCTTTAATGTGCCCTACCATATGCACAAACCCGCATCTTTCTAAAAATTCTCGTTTAGCTAATAATAATAATAATAACTGTTTTTGGGGGTTTTTTGGCCATAAAGGGGGTTGTTTTTCAAAATTTTTCAAAACCTTTTTACGTGCATTTATAAAGACCTAATTGACGTGTTTGGTGCAAATTTGTTCGAAAACTATCGAATAGTTTTCTCTCTAGATAATAATAATAATATTTATTAGTCAATCTCCAACTTTAATAAAAGTATACAAAGCTAGAGAGAAAACTATTTGATCGATTTGAACCAAATTTGCATCAGACATGACCAGTAGGCTTGTATAGATGCACGAAAAAGGGTTTTGAAAATTTTTGAAAAACAACCCCCTTTTTGGCCAAACAACCCCCAAAAAATCAATTATTATTTTTTTATAAAAAACGGCTCTAACGATTTTGATAAAATTTGGCTTATTTGTAGCCTTTAATGTGCCCTATCATATGCAAAAACCCGCATCTTTCTAAAAATTCTCGTTTAGCTAATAATAATAATAATAACTGATTTTTGGGGTTTTTTGGCCATAAAGGGGGTTGTTTTTCAAAATTTTTCAAAACCTTTTTACGTGCATCTGTAAAGACCTAATTGACGTGTTTGGTGCAAATTTGTTCGAAATCGATCGAATAGTTTTCTCTCTAGATAATAATAATAATATTTATTAGTTAATCTCCAACTTTAATAAAAAAAACTCTCCTACCCCACCCTACAAGTCACTGTGAATCTGTTTAGTAATGTTTGTCAGAAAGTATGTGCCAGTTCCTGGTACCGTTTATTTATTTTATTTATTTACTGTTACATTTAATTTTATAATACTACTGTAGCTATAGCTATAAAAACAGGTAACATTGTCAACAAAACAAAACATAGAGTGAAACTAAATATGTAGTATACCTCATATATAATCATATATACATTTACCTGGATTTCCCCAAATACACGGAACTACTGTATAACAATGTTACGGCGGCGTTGCGTTGGTGCATGTTAGCATTACCGCTGTCAACGTCAACGAGTTGCCGCGGCAATGCTAACATATACTACTGCCGTAACATTTTTATACAGTAGTTCCGTGTTTTGTGATCTTTTAATGTACATAAACAATATTTTATTCCAATGTGCAGTGCGATGTTTTATGTTGTAATTTGTGTGTATGTGTGTGTGTTCGTACTTTTTATTTTTGTTTGACGTGCTGCTCACATGTGAGTTATTTCAACACCTGAAGATGAGAACCTGTTCTCGAAACGCATAGTGTAAACTACAACATAAGTTGCATGACTGAAATCCAGGTATATGTATATACTACATATTTAGTTCATACTACATTGCAACTGTAGACATAAAAAATGAAAACATAGAGACAGCTATAAAAAATATTTAGAGTGCCTTAAAGCTAATTTATACCAACTAATTACAAATTTAAAACTTCTCATTATCATTAAAAAATTCATTAACATTATAGTAAGCTCTCCCTATCAAAAGCTCTTTTACCCGTTTCTTAAAAAAACAAACATTTTTAATTTCCTTAATGAGCAGAGGAAGAATATTGAAAATTTGTTTGCCCATATATTCACTTCTTCTTTCATATATATTAAGGCGATGTTTAGATACTTGGAAGTTTATTTTCTTCCTAGTCCCATATTGATGAGCATTTTGTTCATTCAACAAAACCTCATGGTTTGCTTTAATAAATAATAGGCATTTTAAAATATACAAAGATGGAAGCGTTAACAGTCTCCTATCCCTAAAAATTGTTTTGCATGAACTAGTTTTACTCAAACCATACATGCAACGAACATACTTTTTCAAAATTTAAAAAATTGAAATTAATCCTGTTGCACCTCCCCAAGGCAAAATTCCATATTGCATGACAGAGCAAAAACTACCATGGTAAATCATTAATCTGGTTTTAAAATATATTATATTTCTCAATACTGACATTTGGAAGCATGAATTATTCAAATTTTTTGAAAGTATCTTAAAAAAAGGCTTCCAGTTCAAAATTTGTTCAATATAAAGTCCCAAGAATTTTGTCATATCTACAGAATAATTATGCTCTACACTCCAAAACTGACCTTCATTTCTATTGGCTGTCTACTCTGCCAAGATTGACATTTGACGATTTGAGATTTTTTAAAATTTAGCTTTAACCCATTTGCAGCAAACCAACCAGAAAGTTCATTCATAGTCCTTTCAGTCAAGTCAGCTAGGTCCTTCAAATTTGTTGCTTCAACAACTGTAGTTGTATAGTCAGCAAATTAAATAATACCAGGACTTATGTTGGACGCTAAATCATTTATATGAATTGAAAATAAAAATGGTCCTAAAATTGATCATTGTGGAACGCCACATTTTATGTATTTCCAGGGAGAGATGTATTTCCTATTATTTTTATGCACCTTAGTTCTTTGTTTTCATCCAGACAAGTAAGATTTTACTCTGCTATTGCATTATTTGTAAAGTTTAATTGACTATTAAAATATTGTGTACAACACAATCGAAGGCCTTTGATAGGTCGCAAAAAATACAACAATACTACCCGAATCCTCCATACCTTCCACAATCTCTTATACCAAGTTACAAGCAGCTGAAGTTGTGCTACAACCCGTCTAAAACCAAACTGTTCTCTAATAAGGTTATCAAAATTTGTAATGAAGAACATAATTTTATTATACATAACTCTTTCATAAATCTTTGAAACCGATGGCAACAATGACACAGGTCGATAATTATCTGGATTCCTCTTGTCCCCACTTTTAAATAATGGTTTACCTTCTGCATATTTAAGTTCATAAGGGAAGACACCATATTTAAATGATTGGTTTAATATGAGGAATAAGGAATAACTTATATAATCAACCGATCGCTTTAATAAATCTACTGGAATTTCATCCTACCCAACAGATTTTTTTACTTTTTAGACTTAGTGTTATTAAAAAAAATCATATATTGTCACTGGTTCAGGTTCTAAAATGGCTGATTTATTATTTCTTGATCTTACAAAAACTTCTGTGCATCTTTAGCAGAAGCTCTAACATTAATTTTGTTTGCTATATTAATAAACTTAAACTTATCATGCAAACAATCAGCAATCATCTGGCCGTTTTCAACAAGACCTTGTCCAATTTCCATATCCGATAAATTTGTTTCTTTAGCCTTATCACCTAGCTCAACTTTACAAGAGACCAAACTGTTCTAGTTTTATTTTCTGATTTGTGTATTATGTCACAATAAGTTCTGTTCTTTACTAAGCTAACAAGTTTAAAATATTTTTTTATACATTTCATAATATTGGAGTAAACTTGGATCCTTTCACATTTTATCATAATGTAGTTCTCTTTTCCTCTTACTAGACACTCTTAGTCCTTCAGTGATCCAATTTTTGTTTAAGTGTACAGATCGAATACCGTTTATTTTTGAATTTATAATTTAAAAAAAAATTTCTATCAAGACCTGCTCTGTAAAAACAAATACTTCAATTGTTGTTTCCACTATCTTACTATTTTTCTATGATTGCAACCTTTCTTGCAAAATGGGCTAATGATTAAAGAGATTAACCGTCAACGTTGGCAGCCTCATTTTGCAACATTGCCTTTGCAAAAATTATTAATTTGTAACTTTAGAATAATGTACAACAGAACTGCTTTACTAACTTCAACTTTTTCTTTTCTCGGGGTGAATACTTTGCTAAAGGGGTACTTTAGTATGGTGATGCAAGGTGCCAGAAAATAAGAATACAAGAAATTGTTCAAAAGAACATTTCAAGACATTTTATCAAGAACATATTTGAAGAAAACATACATATTCATATAAGATATTTTATGAATGATACAATTTTTAAGAGACCTTGAAGTTAAAAATAAAGTTCATTACATACCAGGTGGTGAATCTTTTTATAGTTTAAAATATATCAGATTTTCTCTGTGAGAAATGCCACACGTTGCGGCGTCAAATTAAAACACTTTACTTTTATTTTAATTATCAAATTGAATAGCCCACGTTGTGGAACTAAATTACAATACTATTAGATAACTGATATAATTCAAAACACAAAGCAAGTTTACAATTTTAACAACTTCTTTAATTGAAAATCGAAAAATTAAAATATATATATACAATTATTCACAAATAAGTTAATTCAAAAATCGAATGTTCGTTATAGTCTTCTTTTTTTTATAACACTCTTAATATCTTGGGGGGTCAGTGCCGACTTTTCCCAATATTATTATTATTGAAACAGAATTAATGATTAAAACAGTTATCACAGATAAATATGAAAATTGAAAAATGAAAAAGGAAAATAGTACAATGGGTTAAAATGTAAGTGTATGTAGGTGTATAAAAAGGGAAGTTATATCGAAGTTAAATTTATAATGATGGTCCAAACAAATTCTTCTTCTATAGATATTTTATAAAGTCTTTCCAAAATTTACAATATTTAAGTTTTCACTGATGGATGGTTTGAAATATAGATAGAGTTAATTCATGTAAGTAATTATAGGCCTATGGATAGATCTCACCAAGTTTATAACTTCTTCTTCTTATTGTGGTATTTTAAATGATTATTAAGGATTATTATACTTCACTTTAGATAAGGTAAATTATTTATGAAATGTTTACAAAGTTTTAGCACTAAAAATCTTCAATTTAAATCGTTTATTGGAGAGCGTTGGTCATACGTCTTGCTCCTTAGGCGTCTCTTCAACAATTAAAATCCTGGGATCCAAACTGGCTTGCTTTGGGCCTTCAGGAAATGGGTACATAAGGCCTGGTGAATTTCGTATCTTCTGGGGTTTGGATTATTGTACAAAAAAGTGTAATTTAAAATGTAGTGTATTTATT
This sequence comes from Philaenus spumarius, assembly GCA_018207615.1. Lineage (NCBI taxonomy): Eukaryota > Metazoa > Arthropoda > Insecta > Hemiptera > Aphrophoridae > Philaenus > Philaenus spumarius. The sequence continues at coordinate 52,395 of JAGFPH010007387.1, read as the reverse complement.
TGGTGTCGTTTTGACTGAATTTTGGAATAATTTTGTTTTACAACTAATATTGAATAGTAAAATTAAAAAGAAATTGATTTAATAAGAAAATTGCATGAAATTACCAAAAATAGCTCCTTGTACACATTATTTTCTAACATCTACTATTTACAATTAAAACTATACATTTGGCTTTTTAAACTGGGATTTCCGCGCTGCAAGCGGTCACGTGACTGTGGGCGGGGCTTAATAAACATGTCCTACATCTATCTATCTTTAGCCGTTGTTTTGTCGACTTTCGGTGAATTGTTATGGCTTAACGGTATTTCCTATGAAATTTTACCAAAGACATTTTTGATGTAGAATCTTTCGTTCTATCTGACGGTGTTCTTCATTTTTTGATTTAAATTTTGGTTCTCTTAGGATTACTGATTCTATTTCTGATATGGCCTAGATTTTAGTGTGCCGGTCTGGTTTCAAGGGGATTAAAAAAGTGAATTTCGGTTGATTGCTTGTTGATGGAGTTAATCTTTATAATTTGGATGGATTGGTTGGTTAATTTAGATGAATTTTGATATAGGAAAGATAGGGATACGAGGTCGAGAAATATTATTAATTACGTAAAATGTTATCGAAAGTCGGGTGTTTTAGAATCTTGTTAATTTGTTGCTTGCGATTCCGTCCGCTAGATGTCGTCGGTCGGATCGTTTCTGAATGATTTTTACTATCAGTCTTCTGTCTCTCTCGCACTCATGTGTGTTTAGTTGAAATACAGTAATGTGTGATTCTTTTGACTTATTAACAATTTTATGGTAGGCTATATTTTGAATTGTTACAAGTTATTAACAGACCTGTTAAAATAAACTATGTTAAGTTGCTTGCTTAGAAGAAAGAATTATGTATCATGCATTCCTTAAATATATTTTATTTTTTACTCAATAACAACGGTACAACATTACAACTTACAACGCACAACAACCATTGTTTACATTACAACGAGAATAAGAAGAACATGGTGTTCTAAAGTTCCATATTTAGCTATAGCAAGAACTCCAGAATTTATCTTCATAAATTTTAAGAGGTTGAACAATTTCAACAAAAACATCATTCACAACATTTCTTAAGAAGTTTTTTTCTGTAACAGCTTTAGACAACTTATATTCTGCAAAGGTAGATGATTTAGTAACACAATATTTTTTTTATTTCCAATAAATGGGATTTCCAAATAATTCAATTACATACGGTACCCAGTAGTTGACTTTCTATCAATAATACTCCTGCCCAGTCGTCGTCAACTTAATTCATAATGTCAGCTTTATGACTTTGATTGTAGGCCTATATTAATAGTAGATCTTTGGTTAAATACAAGTACTTAAAAACTCGTAATGCATATTTGAAATGTGGTCTCATCATAACAATTTTGAAATGTACTTAAATAATTAACACTGAAAGATATGTCTGGCCTAGTACCAAGACTAATATACAAGAGTTCTATTAAGTTACATCAGTTTTATGACTTAGATTATATGTTCATTTTAGATCTTTGATTAAATGCAAGTACGGTACTTAAAATTCGTAATGCATATTTTAAATGTGTCTCATCATAACAATTTTGAAATCTACTTAAATAATTAACACTGAAAGATATGTCTGGTCTAGTATATATATACCATGACTAATATATAAGAGTTCTCCCATTAAATTATATCAGTTTTATGACTTAGATTATATGTTCATTTTAGATCTTTGATTAAATACAAGTATTTAAAAACTCGTAATGCATATTTTAAATGTGTCTCATCATAACAATTTTGAAATCTACTTAAATAATTAACACTGAAAGATTTGCCTGGTCTAGTACCATGACTAATATACAAGAGTGCTCCTAACAGTTTTAAGACTTAGATTATATAATCATTTTAGATCTTTGATTAAATACAACTTGTTGTCGCACCGGGAGTTGATGAATTTAATTGTGCCATGGCTAGAATTATTTCGGCAACAACAAAAGAAATACAAAAATAAAATAAAAAGTTTGGTTACTGTCTCGGCAATGATAAGGACCGTATATTGGACAGAATGTGCCTGAAGGGCAATTTACTTGAATTACTGAAATATCGGCCCAGAAATGGACCTTATTATTGCCGGATGGGCCAACGTTTCGAATAATTGAATTATTAAGACTCTTTGGGCCCTGATAAGGGCCGCTAAGCGAGTAAAAGTTTGGCCAGATGGACGGACGTTTTTCAGGTGAAGCCTGCTTGGTGTTCGAAGTGTTGCGATGTTTTGTTGCGTCGTTTTGCAGCGTTGCAAGGTTTTGTTGCGTAGCGATGTTGTGACGCTAGAACACATCACCCTTACCAAAGTGCTGTGGTGAGACACAGTAGCCCTGAGCCGGAGCCCGCCCCGCTAAACCGAAGTCTAGGAGAAACTACTATGTTTTGTGTATAGGTCCTTAAAGGACCCTATGTGTGTGCTTGAAGAGCGAGTGATGTTTGTTTTGGGTGTATCGTAGCCTGGTACATTTACCTTGCAGGACTGCTGGACTTCAGTCGTTGCGGTTACTATGATGGAGGTTCAGGCCGAGTCCTGCTTCTTTTCAGTGAACGGTCTTCTTTTATTTTGCTCTGTAGCGCAGATGTTGTCTCCGGTGAATTTGAAATAAGAAACAGTTTTTCGACAGAATTAAAAATTGCCGTTTATTGAATTATAAAATTTTGTTGGCCCTGTAGCAAGTGGGAAACACTTTCTTCCCAGTAGCAACTCTCTTCCCTTGGGGAACTCTCTCTACCGGTGTCGTGCTCCACGGCTGAGAACTTCGATAACGGTTGCGGGAGACTTCCCGTCTTCGCTTCTCACTGTTCAGTGTAGTCGCTAACTTGGCACTGCTTGCTCGGTAGAGTATCGCTTGTTAACTGGTTGAAGTTGGCTTGGTTGGTGAACGGAGATCAAAAGATTGAAGTTGGGCTTGGTCTCGCTGTTGACGAAGATAATTTTGGATTTTTTTTTTTTTTTTGGAAGGGGAGGAATGTTCTTACGCAGACCTCCCAGCGAGCCTGAGAGGTACTGTGGGACTCGATCCGCTGCCGCGCGGACCCTCTACCCACTAAACCATCCCCCTCTCCCCAAACTGCTCACAGGGGAGGAGTAACAGCGTTTAGGGAATATCCCTAATGACTGTAAGAGTCAATCTGAAACATAACAAAATCTCATTAATGGTATAGCGGTGGCGGCTTGAAGATGTCACTACTCGAGATCAGCCATCAACGGCAACGGCTCCGATGAAGGCACGATCCCGAGAACGAGTGAAGAAGTCGGGCTGGAACAGAAGAAGAAATGTGAGAAAATCATTCCCGAGACCGGGCCGGCAGCAGAGCAGCTTGACCCGTACCTAAACAGCACTGGCAGAGGGATCCCGGAGCTACGATGAAGGCCCGACTCGAGTTCCGAAGTGAAGTCGGACTACGGGAGACTGGAGAAAGAGTCGGCCGGCGTTGTGTGGTGATCGTCCGTCGAAGAAGAGTGTATTGTACGGGTGACTTCGCTGCCTGCAGTAACCAACATCAGGTACCAGGAGAACTCCCCAATGAAGGCGTCTACCAGCGACGATGTGTGTGCGTCCGTTAGTCGTGTTCAATGTGAAGCGCTCCCCGTGATAAAACCATCCTCGGAACTCCAAGGGCCGTCCGAAAACTTCACTGGACGTGTCTCTCGAGAAGAACAGAAGTAGGCACTACCCCGGGTCCTGCTGTGTTGTGTAGTCGTCCGTGTTCTGAAGTGAAGTGAGTTGATAATTTTGGATTCGAATCTGGCCGTATATATAATATACTGTTTTCCAGCGAAAAGTAACACCTAGGTGCGAGAAGTAACACCTTGCGGATGTGGTCTACGAATTGCCAGGTGGTAAAGATGCGGAGTTCCGAACCACTGGAATGATGAGATGTGTACGCGCGTTCTTAAGTTTGCTTTAGCTTGTTCTTAAGTTCGCGTGGGGACTTAGTTAAGTTACGTAGAAGTAACCTTCTCGGACGAAGTGCGATGAACGCCGAGAAAGTTTGAAGTTATTGTTTTGGTCGTTTGAGCGAAGATATATTTAGTTTTGTTTCGGCAAACATTTCTACATTTGCCACTAAATATATATCATGACCGGGGAGCTGTATTTATTGGGGAATATGGAGTTATTTCGACAGATGTTTCGCGGGAGATAACCGAACAACTTTCCCGTAAGACGAGGTCTCGTCGGCGGGGAGAAGTTATACAGTAGAAGTGAAGGAGCCGTTCGCAGTGATGTCGCAGTGTCCTTGGCATTAGAACGTGACTACAGACATCTGCAATACGTTCTCGGAACGGTCCTTATGACATTTGTGGGGAAATAATACTAGTGACTTTCTTGGAAGACGAGGTCTCAACTCCCGAGGAAAGTAAACGTAGATTATTGAAGTTTGCTTGGCAATATACGACGTGTCCTTGGCGGCCGAACATGCCTACGTTCGCCAGACAAATGTGTTATCGTCCCGGGGACTTGTGGAGTGAAGCTCCGGGGAAATTAAGGCGAGTTTTCCCGTAAAATGCATTTACGGGAAAGTCGCATGAGGTTGGCCCTTTTGAGGATCAAGAAGTTGGTTGAAGAATTGGTTGGTTGTTTCGCAGGAAGTTGGCCCTTTCGAGGGCCAAGTTATTTATTGTGGAATTCCGATTGTTTATTCGACGAGTTGTCGGCCATTTTGAGGGTCGAGAAGTTGATTTCGGAAATTCCACCGGGTGTTTCGCTTGACTTTGGCCCTTTGCGGACCAAACATATTATTTTCGCCGAAGTATATATACATTGCCAGGGATATCGCATGAAGTTAAATATTATTGTAAAATATAAGTAGCTCTGCTACGACAAAGTAGTACTTAAAAACTCGTAATGCATATTTTAAATGTGTTTCATCATAACAATTTTTAAATCTACTTAAATAATTAACACTGAAAGATATGTCTGGTCTAGTACCATGACTAATATACAAGAGTGCTCCTAATAAATTTATATATTTAACATTCTCATTTAATTTGATTGTTTCAGTTTAAGATTAATTTTTTGTTTGGTGTGTAATAAATTTTTGAGTTTTCAATATTATACAGTTTAGCTAGCGATTTCATATAATTCTCCTGGATCAAAGTTAAACTATTATTACATTTCTCTAATCATATTAATCATCAATTCAAATGTATCTTTTTACTTTATTTAAATCCTTCATTTTAAATTTATTATGTAATTGTTTTTTAATATCATTAATTAAGCTTACTTGGCTATCTTTGCAAGTTATTAACATATCATCAAAAAATAAAAGATATATACAGTTATATTACTTTCGACTTTAACATAAAGACAATAATCATACTTACTTCTACAAAAACATCACTAAACCATTCATATCAAGCACGTGGGCTTCCTTTTAATCCATACAATGCATTGTTTATTTTATAAACTCTATTAGAAACAGCATAATAGCCTTGTCATTACATCAATTAATTAGCTCCACATCCACGATATTTACCTAAATCATAACTTCGCTCCTGATTATTTAAAAACCTTGGACCACGATAATTAGTATAATCACTGCCATGATAGTTCACTTGACCACGGCCATACCATACCAACGGTACTTTTTAATGTGACTAGGTTTACCACAATTAAAACAAATATTCCCTTATATGCCTGATTTGTTTCAATTTTAAATGCATTTGATTTTTCTATTGATGCACTTTCTTCACAATATTTTTTTCCTTCAAGCGATTTTGATTTAATTTTTTTTTTAGATAATCTACTGTTCTGTCCTTCTCTAGTAAAACATCAATTAAATCACCAATATGACTGTAGTTCGATGATAATATATTCTTAACATGTAATTAAGTTTTTCTTGTTCAGTCACGGTTGCACCGGACTTTTAAAATTCATCGAAAAATAAACATAAATCTAAGTAATTCTTCAACTTAAAATTTTCTAAGTTATTTCTACATACAATTTGCAATGACGTGGAAGTTTTGTAACATATCAAATCAAATTTGACTAAAATATCAAATGCAGACTCACGTTCATGGATGTACTCCAATTTTTTGTTTGTTATTGCAACATAAATTTAGTTCGTTGCTTGAACATCTTTTTCTTCCCAATTTTCTTTATCATCATCTGAATGGATTTTTCGTTGTACCTCTTCCTTACACACTTTTTAAAGTGCAAGAATTTCATCATTCATACTTTCCAATTAAGGCCACGCTCCCCTCATCGGCCATATTGGATTGATTCTCCATAAACGCAATGCTAACGAATACACCCTAATTTTGTCGTTATTTTTCAACCG